>APFE031654283.1:104306-133797 GCA_000404065.3 Pinus taeda
TCATTTGTATCATCCAAGAATTGTCCATTTATGTAATGTAAAGGAGGTTGCCCCCTCGAAGAGGCTGAATTATAAGGCGTTGATCTATCTTTTCTATCTTTTCTTGAGCTGGTTTCATAACAATGCAACCCGTGATGAGATCAACAAACTCAATGGATCGCATAAAGAACACTTACAAGATACGACAGATGAAGCGGAAAAATGAAGGTAATTAAAGATGGTAAAGCTCTAGTTGATGAAGGTGCAAGCTCCACATCTTCGCAGGATAATTCTAAGAAGGAAGTTGATCAAAGTGAAAAGCCAAAGAAGAATGAAAAATCTTCCAGGTATGTTTGTTTATTTAATGGTTATTGTTTTTCATGCACTAACTATGGACATATGGATAAGGATTGTAAAGTTATTGACAGGTACAACTATCAAGGACCATCGCATCTGAATGAACCATTCAGGTACACATATTTATTTAATGGTTATTGATTTTTGTGTGCTAATTATAGACATATGGCTAGGGATTGTGAAGTTTTTGACAGGTACAATCGTTATCTACAAAACCCTAGAAGCAAGTTTGCAGGATCACGAGACAAGTTCCACGATGATTTTGTCAAAAGAGAATACATGCTAGATGGGCCAAACATTGAATGTTTCAAATGCCATACTATGGCCATAGTGCTCGCGGTTGCAAATATTAGATGGAATCACCTATGGACAACATTGAATGCTTCAAGTTTCATAACTATGGGCACATGGCTCGAGATTATAGGAATAAGGTCTGGAAAAGGAAACACGTACAGGAAGACAAAGCAAATAACAAGGTTTCAGCAATTATGCTTTCAGGATTTGTAAAAGAAAAAGGTCATGAGGAATAGTAGTTGCTTCAGATAATGACTCAAGTCAAGATGGCCCATTAGGTGACTCACTATTTTGAACAATCTGGCTTGTTGACTCCTTAATGTTTATAGAGGAGGAGTCTATGCAGCAATATATGGCACAATTCTACATTGACAGGAAGGTAGATTGAACAAGATGGAAGTTTCATTACAAGTTCAGGGGGGGCAAAATAGTTGAAGGATTATAGGTTACCAGGAACAAGGCAAGATTATTCTGCAAAGGATATGCACAGGTTGAAGGAATCGATTTTGAAGAAATATTTGCTCTTGTTGCCAGAATGGAAGCTATCAGGATGTTTCTCGCTTATGCTTGCTCGAGAAAAATCAAGATCTACCAAATAGATGTTAAGTTAGCTTTTCTAAATGGTGAATTGGTTAAGAAGTTTACATTGAACAACCTGAAGGTTTTTTTCTCTCTGACAAAGAAGATTGTCTATAGATTAAAGAAGGCTCTATATGGTCTCAAGCAAGCTCCTAGGGCTTGGTATGCTTGTCTTGATAGGTATCTACATCAACAAGGATTCAAGAAAGGAAGCACTAACAAATATCTCTATGTGAAAGTGGATCAAGATAACCTAACGATTATCGAGGTATATGTGGATGATATAATCTTTGGAAGCAATGGTGACAGATTAAGTAAATACTTTGTCACAAAAATGCAAAGTGAGTTTGAAATGTTTATGCTTGGCGAGCTGACATAATTTTTGGGGGTTCAAATTTCTTAGCAGGATAAAGGAATATTCATATATCAAGTACATCAAAGAAATGCTCAAAAAATCCAGATGGAATATTGCAAGCCAGTCCTTACCCCTATGATAACATGTTGCAAGTTAAGCTTAGAAGATTCATCAAAGGATGTGGACCAAAGGTTGTATAGATCCATGATTGGTAGTCTCCTATATGTGATAGCCTCCCGTCCTGATGTGATGCAGGGAGTTGGACAAGTAGAAAGATTCCAAGCAGCACCAAAAGAATATCATATTATTGTCGTCAAAAGAATTCTTCGATATCTTAAGGGCACAACGAAATATGGTCTATGGTATCCCAAAGGAAATGATCTAGTTATCCAAGCTTATACAGATGCAGATTAGGCATGAAGTGTTGATGGTCATAAGAGTACCAGTGGAGCAACATTCTATCTAGGTGGTTGTCTTGTTTCATGGTTAAGTAAAAGCAGTCTTCAATCTTTTTATCTATGGCAAAATTAGAATATATCGCGGTAACAACTTCGTGTACACAAGTTCTCTGGATGAAGCAAACTTTGCAATATCTTCAAATCAAGTTTGATGAGCTTATTCCCATCTTTTGCAATAACACCAGTGCCATCAGTATCTCTAATAATCATGTGATGCATTCCAGAATGAAGCACATTCTGATTAAATATCATTTTGTTAGAGAGCGGGTCGTTGAAAGGAATATGAAGCTTGAATATGTTGGCACAAAGGAACAAATTGCTAACATCTTTACCAAACCATTACCTCGTGAAGCATTTGAGTATCTTCGCCAAAAGCTTGGGATTCTCCTAAGTTTTCATTAGACTCTTTCTCTTATCTACTCGAGTAGAAAGGGGGAGTGGACGTGTGTACAGGTCCACAAGATGGTTGTTTGTCAGGGGGAGTTACCCTTTTCCATTGAAGACAAAGGAGCAAAGAAGCCAGTATCCTCATGATCGCAGGGGTAGTACTTGTGTTTCCATCAATGCCGAAGGGGAAGATTGTTGATCAGTGATTGTCATTGATGTTAACCCAAGCAGCACCAGGGGGTAGCCTGATCTTGCAAGGGCATTTTGAATTGACAACTTACTCTATTTTGATTCAAGGATCTTCTAGATAGATTCTACTCATCAAGATATTTCTGTTGATATACGACACACCAAGTAATTCTTCACGGTTTGAGAGATATTCATGTTTGAAGTTAGTAACCACAGTCAGTGGGCTAAAACCCTATGAGATTGTGGCATGACACTCATAATTGGTTGTGGTCATTGAATAGTAAATAATCAATAAATATGTTTTGCCCCTAAAATCCCTCCAACATTCACTTGCTGAGGACCCTCTCAACTCAAGACATCCATATAAATAATGATCGTCGTATCCTCCTCTAGTAAGGATTTCGTGGCTTCAAATAGGTCATCGTGGAATTTTCGCTATAAAAATTTTTTGCGGAACTTCAAAAGCTTAAATTAAAACCCATTTAAGCTGAAATCTTCATGAACTTCGTGACCGAATTTCAAATCTTGGTTCACTATATTTTCATAGATATGTTCGGAGGAAGTTAGGGTTTTTGCAGGCTTCCGAATTCCATGTAAACATGTGATGTTGGGCAAATCATCATAACTTTCTCTCTGAGCAGTGGATTCAAATTTCGTAAATAGTCTCAGAAAGAGGACAGATTGTAGTTTGTTGAGTAACGTTTTCAGGGCCGGAGCTCGCAACAGTGACACGTGGCACTTTGTACAAGTTCAATCCACTGAACTAGTCTATAATCAAGTCATCATGGGAGATTGGGCATAACTTATTCTTGAAGAATCCAATCTTGATCAAACCTGTGGGGTTGGAAAGAGGACTCAGAGGGCTACCACAAGACGAAATTTCAGACCTTGGAGATCTGAAATTACATAGATACAATAGATTCAATATCGACCTCCTAGAAGGAAAGAAAAAGCATGCATTCAAGGATCACTGCAGTAAGGACCACACATCAATAGTCAAGGGTAAGTCTCCTACAACAAGGTATGTATGATTAGTGTTTACATTTGAATTTTGAGTATCATCTCTCACATATGTTTTGCATGACAACATAAGTATATATAGTGTCTCGGTTATATCTCTAAATCTCTATATGTCACAATTAGTTTCTCGGATGTCATATTCTTGACACTACACATTTTATGCTACATATTCTTGATGGTACACCAAGTTTGCTAAATCTATATGATCTTGTAAGTTCATGTTACTTGTATTGTCATAGTTGGTGGAATGGTTTATGTTGTTGTAATTAGAACTTGGTCCATCACAAGTCTAGGGTCTGTCATCAGTTTTTATTGTATATATCTTTAGGTTAGTTTTGGATATAGTCTTGCATACAGTTCAGGCCTATATCAAGAGTGCGAGTCTTTGTCTACTACTGCAACAAGTCAACAACAAAAATGACAAGCACACTTCAGGTATGCATTGTAATTTTAATTTGTATTTATTTTTTATTATGAACTTACATGTGTTTTGCAGGTAGAGGTAAGTTGAAGGGTATTTTGTTTTGTTTTGGGATTGGTTTCGTCGGGCAAATTTTGAATGCAGGTAGAAGAATATTCAAGTACAACTTCAAGCAAGAATTCAAGAGAAGAAGTATCAAATCAAAGGAAGCATTGCAGTGGGACATCCTTTGAAGACATGACATCCATCTGTATATTGTGAAGAAGTGTCAAGGCTAAGAGTCATCATTGTAAAGTTGTGAAAGAGTCATTTGTAAAAGTGTCATAATTGGAAGAGTCAATATTGTAAAAGAATCATTCAGCCTAGAGTCAAAAAGGCATTGTTGGGAGGTATAGGAGTTTATGTTGGGATGATATCATGGTTGGGTTGCAGGTCATAGTGTGAGTGGGTATTCGGTCAAAATCAATGTAAATCATATTGTATCATGGATCATTGTCCCTAGTACGGGAATTCACACTCTTCTCTCATTTCAGTCATTATAGGGTGGGAGGTAGGTGTTAGGCAGGTGCATGAAGTCGCCTACAGGTTGGAGCCTGTGAACACTTCAAGGTGGTAGGTTGGTCTAGGGTGTTGGGGCATCCATTCAATTAATCACTGAAGAAACCAGGGCGTTGGGGCGTCCACCAAGTGGGAGTTGGAGAAGAATGCATTTCTAGAATTCTAGAAAGTTGTTGCTTTCATTTCAGTTGGGGTTGAAGATTAAAGAATTTATTAGAAAAGCGTTCGGTGGTTTTTGACCTGGAGGGGGTTTTCCACCTAAAATTCTTGTTCCAACTGTGTTCTTTTATTTACTATTATTACTACATAAACATTAATAATAATTGAATATTAACTAATGCTTTGAAAATATTTAAAAGTGTTAATTGCTAAGGAATATTGATTCACCCCCCTCTCAGTATTTCCAAAAAATTATACTTCTATCATCAACTCTAGCTATAAGCACAAATAATCAATGCTAGCTTCTTCAAGCCTTTAAAAGCACACAAGTTTTATAATCTACAATTATGCTCAAGAAATCCTTCAATGACAATAACAAATTGATTATTGAGATCCTTCATAACAAACTAGTCAATCCAAAATTTAACCTTCTTGACAGTTTGTGTATGTTGTGGAATAAAAAATAAATTAGCACTTAGATTAAGTACATGGTAGACATCAATGCTCACACTTTTTTCATAGTCAACCCTACTATTAGTAGTATAAATAAGTGTGTAGTCATCATTAACAAATATATTCTCTTCCTTATCCTTAATGAAGGAAAATGGGAAGCATCCATAGTCATGTGATGTGAACAACCAAGATCCATTATGCAATCCTTTTGACAAGTATGAGCATGTAGTAATTGAGAAACATTCACTAAAAATATATGGTTATCACCTACACCTTCTTAAACATTGTTTTGACTTCCTTCAAGCCTCTTTACCTTCACCTCAAGGTCATTAAGGTTCTTCCAATAAATGTTGTAAATATAATATGTTTTTCCAAAATAATGATGGCTTCTTGTCTTTTACTTTGTGTTAGGTCCCTATAATACTAGTATATTCCCTCATTGTTACTGTCACTGTAGCCCCCTTATTATTATTTTTGTCCATGTAGTCTCCATATTGTTATTATTGTGCCCCATCGAAACCCACCATTGTAATTCTTGTGCCCTTACATTATTATTGTTATGTCGGCTCTGATTATATTGTGACCCCTTAGACTCCTATATATAAAAAGGAGGTTTTGTCATTTGAATCATCCAAAAATTATTCATTTGTGTAATATAAAGGAGGTTTCCCCCTCGAAGATCTAAGTTTGAAGTCGTTGATCTATCTCTTCTTATATTTTGTGAGTTGGTTGCATAACATTTGGTATCAGAGCTTGGGATTCTAGCGTTCTGCTTCTTCAAACAGGTCATCTTGGAATTTTCGCTATAACTTTTCTTCTAGGAGGCTTCAGACATTGAAATTTTTATTACTTGGAACCGAAATCTTGGTGAACTTCGTGTAAAAATTTCAGATTCAGGTTCGCTATATTTCCAAAGATATGATCCAGGAAAGTTACGGTTTTTGCAGGCTCCAAAATTATGTCTCAAACATGTGACCTAAGGAAAATCGTCATAACTTTTGTTTCAGACATCAGATTTAAATTCTGTAAGAAGTGGTTGAAAGTGCACGAATTGTAGCTTGTTGTATAGAAATTTTAGGGTTGAAAGTCGAAATAGTGACACATGGCACTTCGTACAAGTTCGCTCTATGAAAGAAATTTATAATCAGGGCATCATGGAGATAGGGCATAACTCTTTCCTGAAGACTCCAATCTTGGTCTGAATTGTGGGGTTGGAAAGCAAACTCATAGGGCTACCATAGGACGAAATTTTAGAACTTAGAGATCTGAAATTACAGAGATACAATAGATTCAATATCGAGCTCCTACAAAAAAAAAGTGTAGTTTTCTTTTAATTTGCATAAGTTTTGTTTGAAAATTTTGTTTAAAGTAATTCAAAGGGCATAGTGAATCATAATTATAATTAATTGATGTCCTGAAGAAAAAAAAAAATGGAAACACTTAGTAAGAAACTCGAAATCTGTACTATGACACATGAACAAGATGAGGAAATGCAACATGATATACAAAAAATAAGAGACCAAGTGCAACAAATTTTGCTCTCACAAAAAGTAACAGAAGTTAAGATGGATGGTTTGAAGAAGGACATCAATGGTATAGAAGCAAAACTGAAAGGCAACATTGAAGATTTGAAGAAAGACATGGAAAGTTTGAAGGAAGGTTTGACAAAGTTGCTACAAGAAATGTTTCCTAATGGCAAAAAGGTAGTAGAGGAAACTTATGATGAGAACAAAAAAAATGTTAATCATGATTTCATAAAATCTAATGATGGATTGAAGACCCACCATATTCTAAAGATCGATATGAGGAAGTTTGATGGCAAAGATCATGTAACATGGATACTACAAATGGAGCAATATTTTGATCTCCGTAATGAGAAAAACACAAAATGTACGCATTGCAACTTCATATTTAGAACCCAATCAGTTTGTATGGTATCAATAACATTGCTCTCGTAAAAAAATTGTCACTTGGTCAATTTTTACGGAGAAAATGATAACACATTATGACTATATAAAGAGCAACACCTTCTTTAGCCAATTCATAAATCTCAAACAAAAGGGTTCAATGGTGGAGCACATTGAGAACTTCCAAAAATTGAATATAAGGGTAAATGATATTCCAAAGCATCATAGGATTGATGTCTTCATAGGGAATTTAAAGGATGACATCCAACATGAGGTTCGCCTTTGGGAACCTGATTCATTAGAGAAGGCATTCAGGTTGGCAAGAAAATTTGAAAGAAAAATTATGGCAACAAAGAAGCCTACCACTCACAACTAAAAAGATGGAAGTGTTGTTTCTCCTAGACTTCCACAACCTACAAAGTTGAAACCACAACAATTGGAAGAAAAAAAAGCAAGAAGGCTTTGTTACAGTTGTGATAGAAAATACACTAAAGGTCATAAGTGTGCTGAAAAAAATTATTTTGCATAGATTGTGAAGGGGAAAAGAAAAGGAACAAGAAATGCCAAAATAAGAGGATATATACGAGGAACCAACCCCAGAGAAAGAAGAAATGAATCTGGCCATATCTTGTAATGCATTGGTATGAATTACCACTGCCCAAACTCTCAAGATAGAAGAACATATCAAGAAGAAAAAGGTAATAGTGTTGATTGATTCAGGTAGTACCCATAATTTTATTCATTGTCAAATAGCCAAAGAATTTAATTGTTTCATATATCTAGCACCAGAGTGTCAAGTGATGGTTGCAAATGGAGAAACCATGAATTGCTATGGAAAGTGCCATAATATCAAGCTATCCATGGGAGAACATGTATTGAATAGTCCAATTCTTTCCATTCCAATGGGTGGTGTTGATGTTGTACTAGGATTCCAATCGTTACAATCTTTGGGTACGCAAGGTTTTAATTTCCAAGATATTTTCTTGAATTTTTTTTTGGAAGAAAAGGAAATTGAATTAAGGTGTATCACAGGGAAACCATGAAAGATAATCAGCTCTAATGGCATGACAAAGCTTCTAAAGACAGAACAGGGCGTAATTACACAATTATGTTCACTAGAGGTTCAAACATCAAAATCATTTATTTCTCCAAACTGGACAATCATTCCAAGGTATTTGAGACTCCCAAAGGCCTCCCACCTCTTTGTGATCATGATCATGCTATTCATTTGATTCCAGGATGTGCTCTTCCAAACATCAAGCCTTACAAATATCTTTATGCCCAAAAGAGTGAAATTGAACGTATGATTGCAGAAAAACTAGAGGCTGGTATAATTCAACCTAGTCAAATGTATTTCTCTACTCAAGTAGTGTTGGTGCACAAGAAGGATGGATCATGGTGCATGTGTCTGAATTATAGGTAGCTCAACAAGCTCACTATTAAAGATAAATTTTTCATTCCTATCATTGATGAATTATTGAATGAATTACATGGAGCAATTTACTTCACCAAGTTGGATCTTCATTCGGGATATCATCAAATAATAATGAAGACTAAAGACATTCTGAAAACAACATTTAGAACTCATGAGGGCCATTATGAATTTTTGGTCATGCCTTTTGGCCTTACCAATGCACCTTCTACTTTTCAAGGTTTGCTGAATTCCATTTTCAAACCCACCCTTAGAAAATTTTTGTTAGTATTTTTTTATGATATACTAATCTAGAGCAATTCTTGGAAGGATCATGTTCAACATGTTGATAGGGTGCTCAAACTATTGGAGGAAAACAATTATATGCAAAAAGCTCCAAATGTTTCTTTGGAGTACAAGACGTGGAATATTTGGGTCATATTGTATCTCATGAAGGTGTTAAGGTAGACCCTAACAAAATTAAAGCCATTAAGGAATAGAAAATCCCCACATCCATAAATCATTTGCGAGGATTTCTCAGGTTGATAAGGTATTATCACAAGTTTGTTAAGCATGATGGGAGAAAATAGCACCTCTAACAACATTACTGAAGAAAGATGCCTTTTTTTGGACTTTAGTAGCAACTAAGGCCTTTGAACGTCTTAAAGAGGCAATGTGCCAAACACCAGTCTTAGCTATGCCAAACTTCACAAAAACCTTTATTTTGAAATGTGATGCCTCAGGAAATGGAATTGGTGTTGTTTTAATGCAAGAAGGAAGACTTGTTATTTTTTAAAGTCGTTCAATCAAAGGAAAGTATTTACACAAAGCTATTTATGAGAAGGAAATGTTGGCAATACTACATGCACTTAAGAAATGGTGACCTTACCTAATGGGAAGACACTTCAAGGTAAAAACGGATCACGATAGTCTTAAATAATTTTTAGAACAAAAATTATCTTCATAAGAGCAGCAACAATTGATCTGAGTCCGGGGGTGACAAAGGACCCTTTCAAGACCTTTTACTTTCGTGATGTGTTAAATTTCGTTTTTAAAAGAACATAAATGAATACATGTGCATGTTGTAAAGAAGAGGAACATGTTAATCATCAACAACATAAAAAACATAAGCCGTTGATAACAGAGTTCGTCTAGGAGGGACTACGTCTCCGAGCCCCAGTGTCAAGATGGTGTAGGTTGTTGCATTAAGTGTTGTCAATAGTGATGATGTACATAGAAATGATATCGTTATCATACAAGGAAAATGCCCTCATGCAGGAGTGGCACCAAGAAATGTTCCACTACAGGAACTCTCAGTCAAAAGACTCCTATCAGTGTGACACAAACTCACGCATGATGAGCATCCCACCAACATGGCATCAAAGGGATCTCAATGCAAATATACATGACGAAAATATGAGTATCCCATCAACATACAACAAAGGGATCTCAAAACATAACATGACGAATCATGACAACAAGTACATCACATAGACGATTCCGCGTCACATCAAGCAAGAATTATGAAAACAAGTAATAAACAAGATCCCTCATCAACATCAAATAGGGATCTGTGCAGCACAATGCATAGCAAAAGTACATGAACACACTGCATATACCTCACATCCAGGGACCATCTGAAGAAGTAGATGTCAAACTGCTAAAGTTCATGCCATCGATCTCATGGCATCGAATCGCATGGAAATGACTGCTCGCACATGAATGTTGACACCTACACTCCACTTAGAAAAGTGGCTGAAAAATAGAATGAGCAAATGGAAAATCTGAACACACCATCAGATTTGTGGCGTCGAATAGTGCAAAATCGATTGTCGAATTTCTAAATTCTAAGAAATTGAAAATCTGAGGCTCAAGGAATCTTTTAGATTACCCCTAGATTCCTCAAAGACTTTTCTCCATGGATGGAGTGGAAGTTTGCAACTCAAAAGGCGAATCCGACCTTGCCATTGTGATCCTTGTGGAAAACCATGAAAAACGACTATAAACTTGACTATATTCCAACATAAAGAAAAATTACCTCGAGAAAATTTCAAGGATCATGGTTCCGCTACCTGTTTCTACAGCAGTGATGATACCACCTCCATATGAAAAAATGGTCGAAAAATGCAGAACTCTGATGGAGAAACAGACAACACCAGTATTCTCGTGGCGTTGAGAAGCGCTGAGACCATATAAAATTTGTCAAAATCTGACAAATTGAAAATTCGGCCCTCCTACAAAACATTGCCTCGAACTGCATACATTGCCTTCTCCACCTGTGCACACTGATAAATGACGTTTATTTGAATTTTGTGGGTGGAATTTTTAATGAAATATGGTTTGGCATTTGTGGTAAAAATCCCGAATTATAAGGAGGAGGTCAGGTGGTCAAATCTCAACCCCTCCATTTTAATACTCTTTTGTTTTAACGACTGCATATAAATATTTTTTTGTTGGAGGGTTGGGTCCGCATTGGGCGGCCCACCCCATAATCCTCCGCAGTCATGCAGTAAAGTTGGCTTGGCATATTAAATTGTTTGATGGTACATTGTTTTATGTGATATGGGTTGTGTTATATGAGGTCGTCGCGTGGGCAGGCCCGACCTTCCCGTCGGTCGTGGGTTCAACTCCCACCGGCGCCTCCTTTTTAACATGTCGTACGTTGAATGTTTATAACCCACATATAGTTGATATATGGTGAAGTGAGGTGGTGGGGTAATTTTTTTAAATTTTAACATACCATAGTTTTTTTTTTAATTTTCCATAATTTTGACCATAGGAGTCATTCTAATGAGGCCACAATTTCGCCCGGAATCCGGCCGGAGTTGGCCGAATTCCGTCCGCCAGAGAAATTCTAAAATTTGTCTCCATTAAGCCTGCCCAGTCAGCAAAAGTCAACCAAAACTTTGACTGCCTCTATCTTCCTCATCTGAACTCGGATTAACAACCCATTCGCACCACCACGATCATGACGACGAGATCTTTAACATAAACTCAGTTCAAGCATAATCCAAACACTTTGATTTTTGACCCTTCCTAAGTCTTCTTGGACTTATGCATGCGTCTAAAGCCACCTGGATCAATCCTCCCCACTGAGGAGCTTTTGGTCCTCCAAAAGCATGAAAAATAACTTGCAACTTCTCTGTACCTTATCTACATCACAATCGTCCTGAAAGGCCTCGCTTCCATCTCCTTCACCTTTGTTCTTCGGAGCCTTGAGCGATGAGTCGACACCTATAACCTCTGCAACCTGTAGTACATTGCTTTTGCAAATTACATGCTTGACTTTCATGAACAATTAATGACCCACACATCCCATACTTGCTACGAGTTTATAACACATACTCGGTGGTCAAGTTTACATCAAGAAGGACGCAATACCCCAACGACGAAAACAAGGCCAATATATCATTGTTGCTTCAACAAGTGATGGAAAACACATCATCACTGCAACACATAATTTACAAGGATAAGGCCAAACACAATTTGTTTTGACAAGTGATGGAAACACAACATCACTTTCAGAGTGTAAAATGCAACTCAAAATAAGACGAGGCATCATTGTTGTTGAACAAGTGATGGAAAACACATCATCACTTTTATATTTTAACATGCAACAAATGATTTACAAAAGCACGACCATGAAACGCTAACATATCTAGAAACCATTTTTCATTTATCAATGTGAATGGGTCACCTCCTTGTGGGGCATTCATTTGTCAAACCACTATTTCATCTAGTTCATGTACCATTGCTTTGTCTTTAAGGCGCTGCTCTAGATGGAGCCTCCAACAAGTGGCTCTTTGATGACCACTTCTGTCGCAATGACTGCAATACATATTCTTCCTCCAGATTTGCTTAACCTATTTCCTTACATGTTGTTGAGAGGGTCTTTCACGCCTCATCCTTTTATGTGCTGCCATTCTTTTCCAACATTTAGAAAATGTATGGTTATGTAATCCACAAAAGGTACATGTTTTTCGATGCCATGTTTTACGCTCATCATTAACAACATGATTATAATCGACATGAACATTCGAATGTCGAGAGTGGTTATACCTTTCCTTGTTGTCTATGGTGTAAGCATGGTGATGAGAGCTTGCCTCAGCTCTTTCCCTGTAATGGAAACTACCATGGGATGATGGGGATGTTTTCCCATCATTCTCTTTCCTCTACCATTTCAACGATGTCTCAGACGAATCTGACACCTTTGAACATTCCCCTTTGGTGTATCCCATGCTTGCAAATTGACGTCTCTGCACAGGGTACAATGGTTGAGTTATGCATTGGTTATTAATACCAATTTTTTCTTCCTTCTTGTGCCTCGTCTTGGTAAGGAGCCTCATGTTTGTCCCTGTAATTGGGATCTCCAATTCTCTAACAAAAACCATACTATGTGACAACGAAATTGAAAGGAAATCAACATCTTTTACCTCCTCTGTCAATTTGGAAAGCACTGATGAGCGCTGCTCATCATCTGTTGTTGGTGGTTCACTAACTGTCGTGGCGCATTCCCTAACTTCCTTTCTGACAGACCCAAGTCCTGTTCGACACGGTAATTCCTCTACTTTGATGGGGTTGACAATGCCTTGGCCATTAACGCCCAAGCCTTTCCCTTCATACCCCATTCTCTTCAATAGTTTGGAGCCAATTCCTGTGGTATGATTTTCAAAAACAGTGAAATCATCATCAAGACACATACATGAATTTAGAGAACTACTTTTTACCTCACATGGGTCACACTACAGCTTTTCAAAGGCCTCGTCCTTTGCTTGCAGCTGTAATAGCAAACTATGTTTTTCCTCTTTCTCTTGATGTAGATTCATCCTCAATTCAACGTTATATGTTTGAAGAATTTGGTTGTTTTGCTTCAGTTCTTCCAGGGCCTCTTCCGTGGCTTGCAACTGAAGCTGCAATCGCTCCTTTTCCTCTGTCTCTTTTTGTAGAGTTTCATACATTATTTCCACCCTTTTGGAAATTTTTAGGATGGTCTCGTACATCGCTTTTTCATCCTCTATTGTTGCACGTTCCATTGTTCACGCTGCAATTCACATCCACGCAAAAACTGCTCTGATACCACTTGATCCGAGTCTGGGTATGATAAAGGACCCTTCCAAGACCTTTTACTTTCGTGATGTGTTAAATTGTATTTTAAAAAAACATAAATGAATACATGTGCATGTTGTAAAGAAGAGGAACCTGTCAATCATCAAACATATAAAAAACATAAGCCGTTGATAACAGAGTTCATCCAGGAGGGACTACGTCTCCAGGCCCCGTGTCAAAATGGTGTAGGCCACTGCATTAAGTGTTGTCAATAGTGATGATGTACATAAAGATTATGTTGCTATCATACAAGGAAAATGCCCTCACGTAGGAGTGGCGCCAAGAGATGTTCCGCTATAGGAACTCTCAGTCTAAAAACTCCTATCAGTATGACACAAACTCATGCATGATGAGCATCCCGCCAACATGGCATAAAAGAGACCTCAATGAAAACATATATGACGACTATATGAGTATCCCATCAACATATAACAAAGGGATCTAAAAACATAACATGACGAATCATGACAACAAGTACATTACATAGACGATTACGCATCACATCAAGCAGGAATCATGAAAACAAGTAATAAACAAAATCTCTCATCAATATCAAACAGAGATCTGTGCAACACAATGCATAGCAAAAGAAGTACATGAACACACTGCATATACCTCACAACCAGGGGCTATCTGAAGAAGTGGATTTCAAACTGCTGAAGTTGTTCATGCCATCGATCTCATGGCATCGAATCACATGGAAATGACCACTCACACATGAACGCTGACACCTGCACTCCACTTAGAAAAGTGGCTGAAAATAGAATGAGCAAATGGAAAATCTGAACACACCATCAGATTTGTGGCATTGAATAGTGCAAAATTGACTGTCGAATTTCTAAATTCTGAGAAATTGAAAATCTGGGGCTCAAGGAATCTTTTAGATTCCCCCTAGATTCCTCAAAGATTCTACTCCATGGGTGGACTGGAAATTTGCAACTCAAAAGCCGAATCTGACCTTGCCATTGCAATCCTTGCGGAAAACCGTGAAAAATGACTATAAACTTGACTATATTCCGAGATGGAGAAAAATTACCTCCTCGAGAAAATTTCAAGGATCATGGTTCCGCTCTTTGTTTCTACAGCAGTGATGGTTCCACCTCCATACTGAAAAATGGCCAAAAAATACAGAACTTTGATGTAGAAACGGACAGCACCATTACATTTGTGGCGTCGAGAAGAGTTGAGACCATATAAAAATTGTCAAAATCTGACAAAGTGAAAATTCGGCCCTCCACAAAACACTGCCTCAAACTACGTGCACTGCCTTCTCCCCCTAGGCGCACTGATAAACGAGGTTTATATAAATTTTGTACACGGAATTTTCAATGAAATGTGGTTTGGCATTGTGGTAAAAATCCTGAATTATAAGGAGGAAGTCAGGTGGTCAAATCTCGACCCCTCCATTTTAATACTCTTTTGTCTTAACAACCGAATATAAATATTTTTTCGTTGGGGGGTCGGGCCTGCATTGGGCAGCCCACCCCATAATCCTCTGCAGTGATGCATTAAAGTTGCATTGGCATATTAAATTGTCTCATGGCATGTTGTTTTATGTGATATGGGTTGCGTTATATGAGGTCGCCGCGTGGGCAGGGTTGGCCCTCCCGCAGGGTGTGGGTTCAACTCCCACCGGCCTCTCCTTTTCAACATCGTGTACGTTGAATGTTTATAACCCATATATAGTTAATATATGGTGAAGTGAGGTGTTATAAATTTTTTTAATTTTAACATATATATATATATATATATATATATATATATATATATATTTTTTTTTTTTTCGGAATCTTCATTGTAGGAGCATTCTAATGAGGCCACAATTTCGCCCGGAATCCGGCTGAAGTTGGCCAGATTCCATCTGCTAGAGAAATTCTAAAATGTGTCTCCATTAAACTTGCCTAGTCAGCAAAAGTCAAACAAAACTTTGACTTCCTCTATCTTCCTCATCTGGACTCGTATTAATGAACCGTTCGCACCACCACGATCACGAGGACAACATCTTTAACATGAACTTGGTTCAATCATAATCCAAACACTTTGATTTTTGACCCTTCCTTAGTCCTCTTGGACTTCTGCATGTATCTGGAGCCACTTGGATCAACAATGGATCACAAAGATGTTGGGTTATGACTTTTAAAACATCTACAAAAAGGGGAAGCAAAATGTTGTTGCAAACGCACTCTCAAGAAAGGATGAGGATGTGAAAGCATTGTTTTCTGTCATTTCTATTATCCAACCAGATTGGATAACCAAAGGAATGGATGAATGGAAGAATGATAAAGAAGTGTGGGCACTCATTCAAAAGTTGCAACAAGATCCCAGTACATTTGATACATTTAGCTGGAAAAATGATTCATTATGGTACAAAGATCACTTATACCTCTATAAGAATTCCCAACTCAAACAAAAGATTCCCCTGGAATTGCACACCTCTCCCTTAAGAGGTCACACGACATTTTTAAAAACTTACCACGGGGTTAAAAAGGGTTTTTGGAATGACCTTAAATCTGATATTCAAAAGTTTGTGGCGGAATGTTTGGTTTGCCAACAAAATAAAGTTGAGACAATTAAGACCCCCAACCTGTTACAACCTTTATCCATTCCAAATCAATGTTGAGAAGAGGTTTCAATGGATTTTATCACAGGTTTACCCAAGTTTGAAGGAAAGAGTGTCATCATGGTGGTAGTTGATAGGCTTACAAAGTATGCACACTTTTGTGCATTATCTCATCCATTTAAAGCCAATATAGTTGCTACTTCATTTATGGAAACAATTCAAAAGCTACATGGAAACCCAAAGTTTATTGTAAGCGACAAAGATCCTATTTTGACTGAAATTTTTTGGATGGAATTATTTTCTTTTCTGGGTACTCAATTAGCTCATAGCTCATTTCATCATCTTCAATCGGATGGGCAAACTGATATATTGAACAAATGTTTGGAAGGACATCTTCGTTGCTTTGTATCTAATAAACAGACACAATGTGTCAAGTAGTTACCTCTCGTTGAATGGTGGTATAATGCTTCCTTCCATATTGCAGCAAAAAAGACCCCATTTATGGCACTTTATGGTTATCATTCACCATCCATCACATCATTTTTAAGAGAAAATTCTAAAGTTCAAGCAATGGAAAATCACATCTAGCATCAACAAGTTCTCCAACTCTTAAAGGATAACCTCACTTTGGCGCAAAATAGAATGAAAGAACACGCAGATGAACATCACAACGCAAGAACTTTTGATGTAGGCGACTAGGTATTTTTATGGCTACAACCATACAAACAAATGTCCCCCAAGTAAGCTAAGAAGAATAATAAATTATCACCAAAGTATTATGGTCTTTACAAGATGTTGCAAAATATTGGTACTATGGCATACAAATTGGAGCTTCCCGCATCTTTCTGAGTGCAGCTATTTTTCCATATTTCATGCATAAAGGAGGTTATAGGTGACAAGCTCCTAGTTCAAACAATATTGCCAAAACTTGACAAAGAAAGAAAAATCATATTAGAACTTGAGGAAACCACGAAACAAGAAATCAACAGCTACGAAATCGATCAATTTCAGAGTATCTCATCAAGTGGAAGAACTTACCCACAAAAGATTCCACATGAGAGGATGAGAATTTTATACAGAAGCATCCAAAGCAACTCAAACATTGAAAACAACATTTTTTTTTAGGGAGGGGCATGTTAGGTCCCTATAATACCAATGTATTCCCTCATTGTTATCATTAGTGTAGCACCCTTATTGTTATTGTTGTGCCATGTAGTCTCCATATTGTTATTATTGTGCCTCATAAAAGCCCACTATTGTTATTGTTGTGCCCTTACATTATTATTGTTATGTTGGCTTTGATTATATTGTGACTCCTTGGACTCCTATATATAGAAAGGAGGTTTTGTCATTTGAATCATCCAAAAATTGTTCATTTGTGTAATGTAAAGGAAGTTACCCCCTTGAAAAGACTAATTTTGAAGTTGTTGATATATCTCTTCTTCTATTTTATGACATGGTTGCATAACACTTTCATGGACATTTATTGGTTGTCATTTCCATGCTTTTTAGGGTCTCTACAATCCTTATCATGGCTTCTTCCATCACATTTACCTTGTTTATTTCCGCAACCTCATTCTTTGTAGTTCTGTTTTCCCTTTCCTTTAGTGAATTGGGCTTGCAATTTATCAAAAGGTTTTTCTTTATCAAATAATTTTGTGTACCCTAATCAAACAAATCATAAAGACTCAAAACTATAATCCTCATAATACTGATTCCTTTCAGCCAAATTTGTGTGAAATGTGCAACATAAGTGTTTTAAAATTCATTAGAAACAATTTTATCATCTTGACCACCTTCTTTTAAGGTGCTTTACCCAACATTCACTTGGCTTTAATTGCATTTCCTTAACACGAGGTAAACAATCCTATATCTTGTCAAATGAGAGGGGTTACAAAGATATCAACTCTTTTTTTTATTACAAAACTTGCATTCACAGGATTTTCCAAACAATTTCTTCCTTACTTTAATTGGGTAGTGAATTCCCTTGGTATGAAATATAACCTTCCTTGAAATGTAGGTTGTCATGACAAATACAACTTCATCCCTCTTCCCATTAACCAATAACTTGTCATTTTCATCTTATGTCCACATATCATTGTTATGCCCATTTAACATGACCAACTATGGTTTAGAACCCATGTTAGTTTTGCAAAGCTTGATTAAAAAATCAATGAATCTAAATAAGTTGATTCTCCAAAAATCAAAGTTTCTTAGGAGCACATATACTATCCACAATGTTTCTTTGATGCAACATCCTCCAAAAAATATTTGCAATAGTAGAACAAAGCTAGTATCTTCCCACCCTAAGTTTTCACACCACATTAAAAAACACAATTATAATGCAATAGAAAACAAACATATCTCAACTAGGAGTCAATGGTATCAATAGGCATCAATATAGCTCACAATTCATTATCATAGCACTCACTAAATGAGCTCATTTAGTATCTACCAAGTGCACACTTCAAGGTTGATCTAGTTCACTTAATCACTCAAGGTGGTCCTATACAATTGCGTAGTTCTATATTCCCTTTGCCTAGTCATACCTAGATTATTAGCAATAACCTACATCCTAGTTACATCACACTAGCCACTCGTGTGCTTCCTCACATCACACCAAGGTCAACATAGTTGGCATATTAGTGCACTAACCACTCCATGTACTAGTCAAGCTTAAGTTGGGTTTCTACTTTCCAAAAAAAGAATTGATACAAGAGGGGTTTGTTAAAGAAACCACAAAAAATCACCTCAATCAACCTCCTAAGACGCCCTACTCCTAAATAATCTTTTCGGGAATCAACAAGGGTTTTGGATTGATGTGAGGAAGAGAAGACAAAAAGGTCTCCCCTATAACTAAAGAGCCATTGGTTTCTCGAGATGAGCAACATAGTGATGAAAGAAGTTTTGTTTGGTTGTTTAAGGAAGGAAATTTTCCAGCCACTAGATGATTCATGAAAATCAATACCCCAAGGTCAACAAAAGTTCTAGTTTTCCAATATTTTTTAAATTTTGAATTTAGTGAGATAAGCCCAACCATGTATAAATGGGGTTGAATCTGTAACCTTATTCTATCAAAAGAGGAAAATGGAATTTCCTTTTGAAAGAAAAAAAAAAATAATATATAATATTATATATTATATATATATAATATATATATATTTAAAATATTTGTAACACAATTATCCTGGATAAAAGTTAGTTAATTTTTAGTTTGAATCTTGTACTTACCCTTTTTAACAAGACATAACTTTTAATTAAAAATTGTTCAAATTTTAACAAATAGAACGTTTTTTAAATTTTGAATTTAGTAAGATGAGCCAAACACGTATGGCTTGGGTTTGAATCTTGTAACCGTTATAGAAGAAAAATGGAGTTCCTTTCTGTTATAAGGAAAGACTATACAAAGTATGTTAGAAACAATTAACCTTGTCAAAAGTAATTAATTTTTAGTTTAAATCTTGTATTTACCTTTTTTTTATTAAAGATTATCCAAAGACTTTTAATTTGACATGAAAATAGTAAAATAAATTTATGTTCCAAATTTAGTAACAATTTGAACATTCGTAATTAAAATTTACACTATAATAACATAAATCATTATTATGTAAACACAATATAAACTAAACAATAAGAAAATAAACACACAACCTCCCTAACTCATTTCAAAGAACAAAATATAAACTAAACAATAAAAAAAAAAACACAGAACCTCCCTAACTCATTTCAAAGATATTATCTTAGTTGAAAGTAATTAATTTTAATTCGATTATTGTGCCTAACTTTTTGAGTAACTGCATAACATTTAATTTCACATGAAAGAAACTAAACACAAGCTGCCTTCCACATTTAATTTCACATGAAAGAAACTAAACACAAGCTGCCTTCCAGATTTAGCCAAATTTAGCCACAATTTGAATATTCATTATTAAAATCGATATAATAAATTGCAAACTTAGTATGCCAATCTGTTTTACCATATCTATGAGCAGACGATACACTTTAAACAATATAAGATAAGCAGAACACATTTTCAAGGGTAAGCCGGGTAAGCCTCCAAAGCCCATTTCAGGAAGATTCTTTTGAAAGAAAATATCTTCAAATATAAATAAAGATTGTCATTTTACTGCTTTAATCATTGAATTGCCAACGTTTACAGGTATACACCCTAGTGTAAGAAATAGTCCTAAATTATTTCCATGCCTTTGAAGTGATCATTCAAGATCAAGAAACTAAATAACACTGCCAAAAGCATGTGGAATTTGATACTGCTGATACCATTATTACCATACATAAATATAATTATGGTACTAACTAAAAGCACAAGTTATGTTTTGAATCTGTATGGTTTCTAAGGCAACGGTTCTTGCCTGTTGCCGAGCTGACTTAAGTGAAGATAGGCATCTGTACCTACATAGGAACCAACAACATAAACATGCAACTTATAAGATTGCTTTTGCATCTCTTGGTAAGGATGTAAACAACCATAGACAATATTCTTCAGTGAGCTACATTTGAAATATAATAAAGAAGAGACCTTCTAGAGTCTAACAATAAATGTTTTAGATATTTTTTTATTTGTTGTGGCAAGGCTGCACGAGGGTTTGGTGCTTCTTGCAGTTTGAACCAAAATTTTACTTCAACTACCAAAACATTTTTATATTTGAGATCTTTGAGCGAAAAATTATGAGACCATGTAAATTAGCAAGGAAAGATATCTCAAAAGATCATAGAATCAGCAAACTAAAGGATATGCTACTTGCAACGAGAGATTGACCAGATGTACTAACCATTTAGAATTACAAAATCAATTCTGTGGACTTGTAATGAATGAATAAAAACAAACCATAACAGTGAAAATCACAAAGTTGTAGTGGAAAGAAAGAAAGAAATTATTTTAACGTCCACAAGGCTAAAAATAGCCTATGGGATAGATTGCTTCTTCATCTGCTTGATGTATTAGGCCATTTCTCTGTGAAGCTTCACAATAAATGCTCCCAGCTTCTTGACAAACCCCTCACTAAATAGATTATCCCAAGAGCTAGCTGCCAGCATATCTGTGTAACTTTCCCTGTTGTCTTTGAAGCCCTCACATTCTAAAATGAAATGTTTTTATGTTTCTGCTTTTCTAGAAGAACAAAAAATGCATACTCTTTCCTCCCACATTTCTTTTGGTCTTTTCCAGCGCCCTATTTCACAACAAAGTTGATGAGAATTAGTCCTTAACTGAGCAATAATAATTTTGGCTCTCCAAGAGATATTGGCCTCTATGTATGTTTTTGGTTGATGACTATAAGTGGGATTAAACACTTCAATATAGTACTTTTTCTTTCTTCCTAGCTCCTTATCCCAAGTACATTTGTGGAATTTATCCATAACAAAAGCTTTTATTCCTTTGTTGTTTGTGGGACACGCGTTCAAGCAAATACTCCATTTACTAAACCATTTGTTATTTTGCTGCATCCAAGTTTTTTTTTCCGTTGCATAATCTGTCATTAAAGACAACCTTAAGCCATCTACCCTCTTCCATTTGCTCAATTTTTTTTAAATGCCTTATGACTCGCACCATAGCAATTGCTTCAATAGGAACAACCCATGTTTCACTTAAAAAGATAGCATAAGAAACTGCACTTTTAATCTTGAATTTGTTTGTAATCAAACATTTCTGAATTTTCTCAATTTGTCTCCACTGCATGTCAGATGTATTGCTGGCCCATAGTTCACAACCATAGAGAATCACCAGAATCACTAGAAGCTCAAAAAGAGTTTGAGTGGTTTTTCAGTCCCATAACTCTGCCTCTCTAAATCTATTTTGAAAAGCATAAAATGTATTCCAACCCCCCAAAGTTCTTTTCTTTCTACAACCATTTCAGCTTAGATTTTTGTTGAAGCCAATTCCGAGGTATTTGTAATCCGCAACTTCTTCCAGAATGTTGCCTTCAAAGTAAAACTTATGCTGGTTATGTTTTCTTTTCTTAGAGAAAACCACTACTTTCATTTTGTTGATATTGACTTGCATCCCCACACTTCTACAAAAATGCTCAAGGGATAGTAAGTGCTCTTGCAAACCGAGAGCTGATTTAGCAATCAAAATAAGGTCATTTGCATACAAAAGAGGCCTTATAACAAACTTGCCCAAATAGATACCATCCACCCCCTTGTGAATTTAACCACTCCTCAAGCTTGTCGATATATAAACCAAAAAGGGTAGGACACAGTGGGCAACCTTGCTTGACCTCGCTATCGCTTCTAAAACTTTCAAAAATGCCTACTGAAGTTTTAATTTTGACTTTCACCTCTTCATACAACCTATGCACAATTTCTCTCAAATGTTTAGGAACCTCAAGTTCCTCCATTTTGTGCCAAAGCTTATCCCTTAGGAACCAAGTCAAACGCTTTTCTGAATCAACAAAGCAACAAAAGACTTTTTCGTTTTTCTCCCAAACTTTTTGAATAATGTGCCTTAAAGTTATACAATGATCAATTGTGGAATGTTTAGGTCTAAACCATGCTTGCCCTTTAACACGCTTATCTCTTTCTTCTGCCCACTTGCTAATTTTATTTTCTATCATGCTTCCAAATAGCTTTGCAAACAAAGGGTTTATCATGATGGTCCTATAATTAGAGGGATTATTGACGTCACCGCTCTTGAAAAGAGGTATTGCCAGACTAGTTGTCCAATCTGTGGGGAGCCCCTGTTGTATGATGTTGTTGAAATTTTTTGTAATGTGAAGTGCAAGGATCTTTGAGCCCCACTTAATATATTCTGCTTGGAGTTCAGCTAAGTCTTTTGCTTTTCCAACACCCAACTTCTTCATACCCATCTCTACCTCTTGCACCATGAAGAGTTCAGTATCAGTGTTGACAAAGGGGGGAGGGTCGACCTTGGGATTCTGCTCATAGAGTTGTCTTGAATAGTCAAACCATTTAGACGTTGTAATACTATTTCCAATTTGTATCTTTTTTCTTGGGAGCTCCTTCCAAAATAATTTGGGATTATTTTCCCTAAAGAAGATTAGTTATTCCCTCCTTGAAACCATGAAATCGGTCATTTTCTTGCTTAATAACTGCTTGTAAGCTTTGAGCTTTATGTTATCATTGTTTGACTCTTTCCACATTCTCCTTACCTTTTTGCATTCCTCGTCAAACCAAGCATTAACTGGAAAGCAATTTGTTTCAGACTTCTTAATTTTTTCTCTTTTGCAGTTTGCAAGTGCGCATTGAATTAAATGTGTTAATTTATGACTATGAAGGTCGTGAATTGTGATTTTCTCCTTCTCGAAGAGCCTCTCTAGCTTCATTTTGAAGGTATTACAATTTTCTGAAGTCAAAAGAATTCTACCCTGTGGGAGATTTTGTTGGACACGCTGAATTTTTTACTCTAATTGTTTATTTCCAATCCAATAGAAACATAAATATATTGGCTTGTGATCTAATTTTAAGCCCCACAGCTGAACTCCAATCAAAATTTCTTCCATTTTCTCACACAAACCATGTGAGCAAATTACATAATCTACTACACTTGCTCCATTGTAAGTATTGCAAGTGAAATTACCGAACTTTGCCCATCTAGTCAAGCCATGACTAAATCAAAGGCGCCACATAGAGTAAGCAATTGTTCACCCCAGAGATTGCGGCCCTTGTCCTCTGAAATTCTTTCCCATTGATGATTACTCTCTTCTGTAAGCCAAATAGGGTCGCAATCATCTTTACATCAAAGAATGCTAGCTTGCTCACTTGCAATCCTAGCATTGAAATCACCCGCTATAAGGACTTCACCTAGCTGCGAATATGTTGCAATATCCGCTTTTAAGGCTGCAAATGGATCTTTGTGGTCAAGCCCTCTACCTTTGTATATTTTTAAAACTTGTGGCGCAAAATAGCATGCTGCAATTCTAATGTGGATTCCATTGTCTGATATTTTAAACCAAATGAATTGCTTATTTGAGTATTCTTTTTCTAACTGAATGAGACGACCTTCTTTCTCCCTTACTAAAACCATGATACCCACATGCCCTTTGCCATTCCCTGCTACCTTGTTCCACACGGCCATCTTCCAGTACCCTTCAAACAAAGTTGTCTTGCACCCTTCATGCTCATATGTTTCTACAAGGCAAATTATGTCTCTATCTTCCGCAACAGGCCCTAACCCAAGCCCTCGTTCCCATGGGTAACCTCTACAGTTCTAACAAACTAATCTTAAGAAAACCTGGGTATGACTTGATTACTATTTATTTTGGCATGCAAGACTCACATTTGAGTCTTTGTCCCTGCTTTCCCATACTGACCTTGCTTCCTTATTTCCTATTGAAGAGTTTGTTGCCAGTTCTTTATTACCATCTTACTCCTTTGTTTTGGAAGAAAGTCCAAATCTCACTATCACAGCTTTGCCTTTATAAATCCATGCTCTCTTGCTACCCTAACCATTAACATTTCCTCCCTCCTTTCCTCCTATTGTTTTACAGTTAAATCTTCTTCTAGGAAAAAGCAAAAACCCCTCAAGAGATGCTTCTTACTTAAAATGATATATTTATCACGCAAGCTAGGCATGATGACTTTTATGGGTGTAGTATTCCTAACCCGGAATATTCCTCAAAAACCCCAGCAAAAACTCCAACCAAATATGTGCAAATGATATAATAACCCAGAAGTGATAAAATAACAGTGGAACAGTGTATAATAATGTAAACTGGAAATATAAGCAGATACACAAAAATGCAGCGAGAAATGCTAAGCCATTTTATTATATTGAGCAATAAAATGAGTACAAGAATTGATCAAACATATGGCACCTCGACTTGCACAAGGTAAGTGAAGAAATACTCTCAGAATGACAAGAATGGCCTCTCTGTATGGATGTTGTTGCTGCTGCTAGAAACAGATGATGATTTGGGGTAGTTCCCCTCCTTGGAAAACGCTGAAACTCTGGATTCGGGCTCTACTCAAGAAACCCAGAAAAACCTAGAAAAATTCCCTGGAATGGTCGACCCCCGAAAAACACCCTCTTGGGGTTTTGCGCAATTTCTCAATTCCCTGCGTTTCCACTGAAGAAAAGCCCTCTAAACTCTGCCTGAAACACTATCGAGAACCCTGCCAAAAAATCCTCCAATGAGACGAGTTGGACCTCTGCTCAATCTCACAGCGTAAATCCACCTACAAACCCCAATCTAGCACTGCAACCCAAAGAACTGTGTCCCTCTCCAAGTGCTGCGCAGTCCTCCAAAAGGCTGATAAAACTGTTGCTGAAATGATGATAAAAACATTGTCGAAATACTGACGGAAATACCTTGCCGGAGCAGGCACTCGAAGTCCCCCGGGGCTAAGGGTGAGATCTCCGAACGGAAACACTCGATGCACTAAACAATGTTGCAAACTAGCTAAACAGCGAACATGCTCAGAAGTCGAAACGACTAGCTCAAAAATGCACATAAACTGAATGCCCCAAAATGAGGGGGCACCCATCTATTTTATAGCCTCTGCCTCTTACAATCCCTAGGCTCACCTCCTCCTGCGTGATTCCCCTCTTGCCATGTGTTCTTTTCCTCCTGCACAGTTCCTCCATGTGTCTGTGTGGGCTCCATTTCTGTGTCCCCCTTTGGCCCCCTTGGCTCCCCTTTAACTCACAACGTTACGCTACCTAGGAAGTGACCTTTTATTCTAAAGTAAGTTATGTTCCCCCTTTCTCACTTTTATTTACAAATAACTATATAAGGCAAAAATTGAACAAAAATGAATATTCCAATTAGCCATAGCTAATTAAGAATATTACAATCTCCCCCAGCAAAATGTTGCTTGTCCTCAAGCGACTGAAGTGATGGATGCTATAAGATCTTCTCACTCTCCCAAGTGGCATCCTCATCCGACAAATTCTGCCACCTCACCAAGAATTCTCGAACCGTCCTGCTCCGCCGCTGCCTCTCCCTAGTGTCAATAATAGCCTCCGGCTGCAATACCAAATGCCCCTCATCATCCATAGGTGGTAGCTCATCTGCCATGGTCACCTGCTGCCATAATGCCTTCTTCAAGCATGATACATGAAAAACGTTACGAATCTTGCTGCCTTAAGGCAGCTCCAACTCACATGCAACCTGTCCCATCCTGTGTATCACCTTGTATGGCCCATAAAAGTGGGGCTTGAGCTTCTCAGCCCGCTTCTTCTTCAATGATGACTGTCGATATGGCTGTAATCGTAGGTAGACCATGTCCCCTACCTCGAACTACCTCTCCACACGACCCCTGTCGGCATACAGCTGGTTTTGCGCTGTAGCCATGTTATCCTTGAGAGCTCAGAGGATATCCTGACTCTCTTGGATCCAAATCTTAGCTCTAAGAGCCCTGCTATCACCAAACATCATGTCGACAAAAGATAAAGGATGATACCCGTATAAGGCATAGAATGGTGACATACCAATGGACATGTGATGTGAAGTATTGTAGCAGTACTCCCCCAGATGCAACCACTTCAGCCATGCTCACTGCTGCCCACTGACATAGTTACGCAAGTAGCCCTCCAGAGACTTGTTAACTATCTCCGTTTGCCCGTCTATCTGTGGGTGATAGCTGGTACTCGGTGTCAACTCCGTCCCCACCAATCAGAAAAGCTCCTGCCAAAACCCGCCCATGAAGCAGCTGTCCCTGTCACTGACGATGGTCTTAGGAAGACCATGTAGCCTGAAGATCTCCCTAAAGAACAGCTCAGCCACCTGTGCTGTTGTATAATGTGCGGATATGGCAAAAAAATGTGCGTACTTTGTCAGTCGATCAACGACGACAAAGATACAATCGTTGCCCTGTACCGTGGGAAACCCTGTGTTGAAATCCATCGAAATGCTCTCCCATTTTCCCTCCAAAATGGGAAGAGGCTGTAATAAACCCGCGGGATGGCTCATCTCTCCCTTGTTCCTCTGGCAAACATCGCACTCTCGGATGCGTTGGAGCACGTCCTCCTTGAGGCCCTTCCATGAGAACCTCTCTCTAATGGCCCCATAGGTTTTGGTAAACCCCTGATGTCCTGCCAAAGGTGAATCGTGTGATGCTTGGAGTACCTTCTTCTTGAGTTGTGACCCCTCAGTCAAGAAGATTCGGTCCCTGTCATAGATCATCTCATCGACCACCCTGTACCTTCATCTGCCACCTGCCCAACGAGAACCTCACATGCAAACCTGTCCTTGGAGTACTCTATTAAGAGTCGAGCTCTCCAATCTGTATCCAAGCTCATAAGAGATAACGTGGTTGGTCTACGTGAAAGGGCATCTGCTACCACGTTGTTCTTACCCTTGACATACTCAATGTCAAAGTCATATGCTTCGATCTTACTGATCCATTTTTGCTACCTCTCCTGTAGCTGCTTCTGCTCCAAAAAGAACTTGAGGTTGTTGTGATCAGTCCTCACCCTGACCCTGTTACCTACCAAATACTGTCCGTACTTAGCCAATGCATGCATGATGGCCAGCATCTCCTTGTCATATATGGAATACAACCTCTCGTGTGGAAGGAGTTTTCGGCTCTCAAATGCTATAGGGTGACCTCCCTGCATCAATACTGTGTCGATCCCCTCTCCCGACACATCACACTCCAAGACAAATGGTTGCATAAAATCTGGTAACGCAAGCATTGGGCAGCTGCTCATAACCTCCTTGAGCCTATCAAAGGCTCGCTGCGTTGTATCTGACCAACTGAATGCCCCCTTCTTCGTCAAATCTGTCAGGGGTGCAGCAAGCTTTGAGAAACCTTTGACGAACTTCCAGTAGTAAGTGCAAATGTCAATGAATCCTCGAAGTTCCGTCACGTTTCTCGGCTCTGGCCACTCCCTAATGGCCCTGATCTTCTCCTCGTGGACCCTCACTCTGTCCACCCCTATGATGTGTCCCAGATACAACATCTCTGTCAACCCAAACTCACACTTGGAGAGTTTGGCATAGAACTGTTGCTCCTGTAAGATATGCAATACTGTCTCAATGTGCTGGAGATGTTCCTCCCAAGTCCTGCTGTAAATGAGAATATCATTGAAGAATACCAACACAAACTTCCCCAAATGACTACAAAAGATGTGATTCATGCAGGACTGAAATGTAGTTGGGGCGTTGGTTAGCCTAAATGGCATCACCAAGAACTCAAAGTACCCATAGTGACACCTGAAGGCGGTCTTGGGTATATCCTGCTCCCTCACGCGAATCTGATGGTACCCAGATCTCAAATCAATCTTTGAGAAGAATCGTGCTCCCCTCAACTCGTCCATCAACTCATCAATCCTGGGTATGGGATACTTGTTCTTCAGGGTCTTCTTGTTCAGGGCCCTGTAGTCAATGCACATCCTCAATGTATCGTTCTTCTTCTTCACCAACACCACAGAAGAAGCAAAAGGACTCGTGCTCGGATGAATGTGCCCAAGTACCAGCAACTCCTAGATTGCCCACTCAATCTCGTCCCGATAGGCCTTGGGGTGCCTACAGGGGGTGGTGATCACTGCCTGGATGCTCTGTTCAAGCTCGATAGTGTGCTCAAACCCTCGATCCGATGGCTGTCCTGGTGGAATCTCTCCAAACACTATGGCGTACCGATCAAGGATGGACTGGATCTTTGGATGTACGGTCTGCCCTGTAGTCCCTGCCTCTGATGCACGCAGCTCCACTACCCACTCTATGTCTCCCTTCTAGAAGACTGCCTCCATCCGATGAGCCGACACAGTCTGAGGCGGATATGTGTGTTGTCCCCATATCTTCTCATGCTTCTCGGTCTTCTCATCATCCCACTCCATCTCTAGGGTCTTCCAATCCGTTGTGACCTTCCCTAGAGTAATAAGCCACTTGACACCCAGTATCATGTTGGTGTTCGAATATCAGTGTTGTGAAAAGCGCGTTCTAAACGCGCTTTTCTAAAAAAAGCGCGCGTTTTTCCCATAGGCGTGTTAAACACGCTTTTTATGGGAAAAAAACGCTCAAAAAAAATTTTGCCGCTTTTTTCGAAAAAAGCGCACTTTTTACTGAAAAAAACGGCAGGGGCGCGGGCAGCGGGGTTTTATATGCAAAAAACACATTTTTGTTTTGGCATTTATAGAGCAGCGCGCGCGAGGAGAGGAGAGGCGCTGGGGAGAAGAGCTGGAGGTCATTCTTGGCGATTCGAAGTGGCTAGATAGTCTATTTCAAGAGGAGATCGCCATTTTCACCGTAGAAATGATATGTAGGTTAATTTTTTTTAGTTTTCATTGTTTCAAAACATTGTTTTTCTATGTTTTTAATTTTTTTTTGTTGAAAAACTTCATATGGGCACCATTTTTTTTTTGTTTTCATTGTTTTTAA
>APFE031654289.1:2492-28301 GCA_000404065.3 Pinus taeda
CGTAAGCTGATGAAGTGAAGTGTACAATATATACTTAAGTAGCCTTTCCTAGTTATTTTTGTCGTTTTTAGTTTATGTATAAATTATATTCCTAATATGATGTGATGAATTTATAAACAAGTGAGTGAATGTGTGTGTATGTGATGATTTCTAAATGCTTCTTAAATTTTAAAGAGAAAACTTGAATAATAACTTGAAATGAAACTAAAGCATCAAATGAAAGCAAAGCATTAAACGAAAGACTAATGGCACTAGTCCAATACCCTTACTGCTGTTAGAAATGGAAATGATATTTACATTAACTCTGCTGAAAGCAAAAGAACTACTCTAGGAATCCAAAATTTAAATGACAAATCACACTACGTATTCTTCCTTAACCTTCTGCCTTTAGCTGAATTGATCATGTGAAAAAGAAGAGTTAGGAGTGAATTGGCAATATGAGTCTAAAAACGGAATAAATCAAGTTGCAGTTGGATAATATTTTGGTCCCATAAAGATTATTGCATTATGATAAACAGAACCATTAAGAGATTAGCATCTTGATAAAACTTTGATAAAGTAAACCAAATAAATAAACTAGCTAATCAAGTAACTAATGAAAATCACAGCAAAAAGTTAGCAGTTGAGGTAAGACACTTCAGATGCCACTAGTGTTAAAAATAAGTAAAAGCACACTGTCTCGGGCTCCTAATCAAAGCTGTAAAAAACACACTGATCAGTCATGAAGATTAAAGAAATACAAAACAACATAATTCAAAACTGTACATTAATATACATGATCAAGTAAAGAAAAAGAAATGCAGAAAAGGAAATTCAAAGGCTACTGTACAATGGTTGTAGTAGACAGGGGCCCTCCATCCACTTCAACCAATTAAAAGATCAGCTACACGGATAGAAACGGAATTGTCTTCTTCAAATTAAATCAACTCATAATAAACACAGTGGGAAGCGTAAAACGCTTTATAAAAAGGGTCTTCAAAACAGAGTTTATAACATCAAAGTATTAAACCACATCAGACTAACTATTCAGCGTATGGAAACGCTTTATTTATAGCAAAAACATCAACTGTCTTATGCGTAAATGAAGCTAACTAACAACTAGGAAAAGGACACGTCCAGCAGCACCGAGCTCGAATCTAGGGAACGGTCATCATGGTCTAATAAATCTGATATTGGATTATGGTCCCCTGCAATTGTCGTGGCTAACAGAGAAGCCGGCTGTGACTTACGTGCTCCAACCGAACACACAGAGCCGTGCCACCGTTTGCAACCTTGCTATTTGACCCAAGCTACCTCCGCGTTGACCAGGGATGTCGTTGGCCAGTTTGGCTGAACCGATAGCACACATACCATGTACACAGTCATACAAACTTGCCCATGTGGCTCGTTTCTCTAGAAGACACCTGGATCATATCAAACAAGAAAATAGCTGAGGAATCTGGGATCAGTGCTCAGCTGCAGAAACCTGTAACAGCTGCGGAATTGCTGTACTTGAACCAAAAATCTAAATCAACAGTCAACCATTAGCACAGTTAGCAAATCATGTTAAAAAGTCCTATAATGCAATGAATTGAACAAGTTGATGAAGGAAATGATGACAAAAGAAGGAGATAAGTAGGAAAAAGGATGTTGGGAGGATGGGTAAATGAGTGCAGATTCGAGGCTCAAAAAAAATACCCCTAAAAATCACATTATTTAACCCCCTACCAATACAAACCCAACACACCTTCCCAATTTAAAAAAACCCTACTTCCACTAGATATTGTAGGTATCCACTGTTTCATTAACATTTTTTATACCCCTTTATAATTTTTCATCAACTTTGAGCTCCATTTTCTATACCTACCAAAATAAAAACCCTTTTCCCCCTATATATCCCCCAATATATTATGCCATTTTTTCCTCAATATATATACCCCAATATGAACCCACGTGGTATGATATTTCTCCCTTGTGAAGCCACCGTGTACTTACCCTTTCAGGCTCATTAAATAGGTTTTGAAAATGTGCATATCTTAAGGAAGCAAGGCATTAACAATTTGAGACCTCCCTGCCTACCTCATCCTAGAGATTCCAACTAGTGTTACACATCTTTCTTCTCTTAGCAAAATATTGCAAAAACTTTTTGTTTTAGTGACCACCTTCTAACCAAATGGATCCGATCTTCAAATGGTGAGCAACCTCTCGAGCTTCAAGGACGACCTTCCTATGAGAAGTCAGTTGAAACAAAGACTCCATAGATTTCACATCTAGAAAGCCTCCATCTCTGGAGTCTGAAACATCCTTAATCTCTTTTTCAACATCAACCAATTTTTTCTCCTCTCCGCACCACTTTTGTTTTTCCCATTACACAACCCATCTTTTGACATGTTCAAGGTTCACTTCAAACTATTGGACCACTGACAAACCAATGTTGGAATCATAAGGAATCCAAGTTTTAATATAATGACAAAATATTTACCTTTATTCCATGAAAAAATTAATTTAAAAGGACATCCGAGCTTGGGCCCAAATTTTTTGAATTGCTATAGAATGGGGGAGTGGTTAGACTCCTCCCCAGAGCTGATCCACTATTGGATGTTAATGAATTTATCTACCATTTCTTCTGCCAATAAATATCTGTCAATTTGTTTAGCTATATGATCCTCCCCAATGTGATGGTTTCTCCATGAAGGTTTGAGCTTTGTAAGCTCAACATCCAACATTGTTTTTCCAAAAGTTTATTTATAAATAAGTCTGATAGACTGTCAACTCTAGCCTTTGGGCCCCACAATTTTTCATCTCCCAAGGAAAAAATTAGATCCCAACAAATAACCAAGTTCTTGGATTCCAACACTTTCAAATCTAGAAAATGGTTCTAGAATTCTACCTGGCCTTCACACGACCCATTGAGGTTAATGCAGATAAGAGAAGCCCCTAGCTTTGAGGTAAATAATTCAAGTCCTAACCTATACTCGAGACTCCAGAAGTTATAAGCTTGAATCTTGCGAGAGAACTTCCCAACAACAAGACTCCAACGTTGACCTCGAGCATCCAAGGTTAAAATACTCTATCCTCCCAAAAACAATTCCAACAATTTTGAAATAGCCCTCTTAGAACCCACAGTTTCGTAGAAGAAAATAATATATGGGCCCTCTACCTACAAGTTTCTTTGAGGGATTTTCCAACCCTCTACAATTAAATGATAAGAATTTCATGAGGAAAACATACCTTGGGAAAACATTACTTTAACTGCCCCAGTAATAGATAATTGTCTACCAATAACCATCTCTTATTTTAGCTTTTTCTTTGGATCTAGCCAATATCAATTTCTGCCTGTGATATATAGAGCATGAGGAGGAATGAATGATTTAACCAAGTTGTTAGACACCTAATCCTAGAGATTAAGGTTTGGGTTAGTATGTAGAAATTAGGCTGTATATTCAAAATTGCTCATGAAATTTACTGAATCACAAGACTTGAAGCTACTCTACTAATCTGTGGAAACCCCTTCCTATCTATATTGCATTAATTAAAGAATATAGATGAATACATATTCTTGCTCAAGCATGTATACAACCTGTAAGTGTATAATATATCTCTATGCTCGACTGACTGACTCTGGCCAACACTTAGCCAATTTTCAAGTTGTCCAAGCTCCTATTTCCTTGTGCTGTTCCTTGAGGAATTAGCCCCTAATTTTTAGGGAAATTCCTCAATTGGATTATGAAATTCCTATAGGCTCATCCTTTGATTGCATGCACCACCTGTACACATTGGAATAACCTACCACTGATAGTACAATGCCATGGAATCTCCATATCAACTAGGTAACTCAAATTCTATGCATGCATCAATTATTTTGGGCTGATTGATTAGTTAAATAGTCAATCACTAAGTGTGACTGAATTCACACTGCACAACTTGACCTTCCACTAGTTTCCCAAATAGTTAGAACTAGTTTAACTGACAATAACTCAATTTAATTGAAATAGATTGCTAAAACTTAGCAATCAATCATACTGAAATGAACCCAAGCTTCCCCAACTCGAATTAAATGAGTGGCAAGTGCCATGTCACCTCAGTTAACTACCTCCAAGATTTCTACTAAAATGGAAATTCATATTTTCTCTAGTTTGACCAAAGCAAGGTCAAACTGAGATTTTCTTACTACATTTTCAACACTCCCTGTCTTCAAGAAAGGGATTATAAACTGCCCCTATGCAGCACCCATGGAACTAAAACTTCCCTCTTGAAAAAGCCTTTGTCAAAATGTCAATATCTTGTTCCTTTGTAAGAATGTACTGCAACAACATTATCCACCTTTGCATACAATCCTGTAAATGGTGATACCAAATATCTATATGCTTGGATTGATCGTGAAAAACAAGGTTTTCAGAGAGATTGATGCATCTCTGATTATCATAGTAGATCACAGTTGGATTCATCACCTGACCAAAAAATCCAATAAGTATCTTTCTCATTCGGATCACCTCACATCCTACTTGAATTGTGACCATGTATTCTGCTTCTGCCGAGTTGAGTCCCATAGATATTTGCTTCCTATTGTACTAAGAAACCACTCTGGACCCAACACTGAAAATTCCACCTGATGTACTCTTTCGGTCTAATGGACTCCCTGCCCAATTTGCATTTGTGAATCCACACAACTTCACTCCCACTTTCCATCTGTACAAAATTCCAAACTGAGTCATGCCTCTGAGGTACCGTATAACATGTTTAGCTTCCCTCAAAAATCATTTGGTTGGTTTGGTCATAGATTGGCTCAGCTGGTTGATTGCATAGCACATATTTGGTCATGTGTTCACAAGATACATTAGTGAACCCACCAACTTTTGGTAAATAGTAGCATCCACTTCCTCACCTGAAGTAGCATCCTATTTCCTCCAGTTGGTCATTAGAGGTGTCTCCATGGGTTTACAACTGTCCATGTGGAACCTCTAAAGTATCTCGTTGGCATACTTGCCCTAAGAGACAAACAATTCCCCATCACCTTGCCATACTTCCAATCTAAGGAAGTAGTGCATGAGACCCATGTCCTTCATTTGAAACTCTCTTGCAAGGTCCTCCTTGCAAGATCTGATTAGCTTATCATCACCAGTTAAAATGAAATCATCAACATATAAGACAATAATCAATAATTTACCTTCTACCAAAATATAATAGATGTTTGCATTTGCTTCACTTTTGGTGAAGCCTAAACTGGTGAGATAACTATCGATGTTGGTGTACCAAGCATGGGGTTCTTACTTGAGAGTGTACAACACTCACTTGAGTTTGCACACATGAGACTCTCGATCAAAAGTCTCGAAGCCTTCTAGTTGCTCGATAGACACCTCCTCCTCAATAACTCCATTGAGGAATACTATTTTCACATCCATTTGGTCGATCTTCCACCTCATTTGTGCCGCCAGTGCAAGGATTGATCTGATGGATGAGTACCTTGCTACAAGAGCAAAGGTATCCTCATAGTCAATCCCCTCAACCCGAGAGTTCCCATTGGCCACAAATCTGGCCTTCTACTTTTCTATGCTTTTTTCTGCTGCATGCTTTACTTTGAAGATCCATCTCAAACCCACAATTGATTTGTCTGCTAGTCTTGGAACCACTTCCCAAACATTGTTATTTACAATGAATTCATATTCCTCCACCATTGCATCAACCCATACATGTTTCTCTACTGCTTCCTCAAAAGAGGATGGCTCAATCTCTACTAGCTTAATCATTAGATCCATGTAGCCAGTGTACTAATCTGGTGACCTTCTCTGCCTACGCTGATTTGTAGGAGAACTAACATTCTCCCTCACGTCCTGCACAAGTCTGTCAGCTTCCATGGTCCTTTTACTTCCTTCTTTGGATGTTTCTACTTGAGGGGCTGTCTCCACTCTCACCTCCTCAATTTGTGGCCGCTCCACAACTTCTTGAGGTTCCTCCTTTGGAGCTAAAAGATCCTCTTTTGGTGGGATGTAAAGCTCCCTCTCAAGAGAGCACTGCATGGATATGTCTTCATCAAAATTTTCATCCCTTCGCACAACTGTCATTCTGAGGGATGGCATGTACACAAGGTAGTTGTGGGGTGTTTTTGTGTAACCCACAAATACCCCTAATTCTGCTATCGACTCTAGCTTCTTCCTTGCTTCTTTGGAGACATGGCAGTAACTAGAGGCTCCAATCCTGAAGTGCGAAACTTTTGACTTTCTCCTCAAGAAAGTCTCCTTAGGTGTAATCATGCTAAGAATCTGTTGAGGACTTTGGTTCTGTGTTGGCTATGTGGGGCCTGAACTAGGTTTAGAAGTGATTTAGCCAAGCAAATCCCAGTACTACAGGCCCTTTCGGAAATAGTGCACAGAGCATGGATTGAGGTCTCACCTGAAGTAGTATGGGAGGGTGCTGGAACTAGGTTTCTGCACCCTGGGGTTGTCTGATATGGGGTGATAGGCACACGATTCAACCTTCACACTTACTAGGTTGCATGCACTAGCAAGCTCCTTGCGTCCTGTGGTACTGCCTTTGCACAACTCTAGTTGCAGTGCGACCAGTGTTAATTGCCCAAGTATCCTTTAATTAGGTTATGTTCGCTAATTACCTAGAAGGTTTTCATACATAACCATTCATATAAGTTTGCGCATATGAATAAACAGATACCATTAACGCATAACATCAAAATATATTTCTATGAAATAGATGCACAATATGCCGAATCAACTTAGCTTTATTAATAATCCTTTCCAAGTTCAGTTCAATACAAACCCAACTCTGCCCTACGCACTTAGCTACAGGGGTCCGTGCACTCAGCTACAGACTCTACTAGGCCTCTACACACTGAGCTGCAGAGCCTCTACCTCCTACTATGGCCCAATACACTTCAGATCCACTTCTATCTTCTAACCATGCTTTCACATCTATCTATCACTTGCTTTCCAAAAGCTAACTTTACATTAAATTACATTATTTTAGGACAGACAACCCTATGACTCATCCTAGAATCTCACGCTCCACGCCTACATTTCACGGGGTCTTTACATTACATTGACCAAAACTAGGGCTTTAGGCCCCAAAAACCTATTGTGGGGGGATATGCTACCCACCAAGCCCCCAACACAATCATCGTGACTCGTCCCGAGTCACTCTGCTGGTGTGGCGATCTTTGCGTGAAGTCCATGTAGTAGGTCTTGCGCAACTTGGGTGTTGCAGTATACTGTTTTGCTACCTGTTGTACTTGTTGCACATGTATCTCTGAACTTTCGTGAGAAGGGTCACTTTCCTGTCCTGCCACATAGAGTTCCTACATCTGTGCCAGCTTCCCTTCAATGGTAGCAGTAATTGTGAAAGCTTCATCAATCCATGGTTGGATGTGTGCTTTAAGTAGGGCTTCTTTTTGGCGCGCGACATCTAATTTGTCCTTCAGTTCCCTTGCCTACTATAGTCTGGTGAGTCATTAAGTAAGGACAACCATCTACATAGTACCTCGGACACTATCATACTCTTGTTGCAACATGCGCGCCTCTGTCTGTAGGTGCTATAGATTCGGGTCTTGCTACAGGTGCGTAAGTATGGTTAGTGGTTGCTCCAACATCCCGGTGCAACCTAGTGTCACCTGACCAATTTGTTCCAACCCCATTTTGATAGCGCAGGCACGCTGCTCTCTGACTTCTGGGGGTGTGGAGGGTTGTGCCTTCAATCGCAGCTCAACGATCTACAGGTTCAGCTCCAATTGAACCTTTTCCGTTTCCTCCTGGGCCTCAAGGACTCTGACCACCAATCAATGGACCCACTCTGCAACTGGTAGCTCCACCAGCACAACCAACTCTAGAATGCTCCTACATGCATCCTCTATGACCTGATCCAGTTCGCGAGCCTGTGCAAGAAACTCATTCCGTTGGATGCTAAGCTGGTCCATGTTGATTTTCTGCCCATGCAGGACCTGGATTGCTCAGCCTTCCCAGGCGTGGTGCTTTGCAATGATCCCATCCTGTAGCTGGTATAGAATTTCATGTGGTAGGGTGGCCAAGTTCAAGGCGACGCTTTTCATGCTGCTCATCACAACCCGATCACCCTTGCTTGCTGCTGCTAGCGCACCTTCGGGCAACATGAAGGTGTTGGCCATACGGGCGCGCAACGTTTGTTCGGCCTTGGTGGTTCCTGCTGCAATGTACTGGGCCATTGTACTTGTTGGGGGCGGCTGTACCTGTAATCCTTGTAGCTGCATGCTGAGTGCCCCCAACACAGGCTTTGCTCCATCCTCAGTTCCTAGAGTGCATCCTTTGCAACCTCACAAATTGTTTCACTGATGTCAAATAGATCACCTTCTGTGAGTGTGATCGGGTCGACAGACATCTTCATGGCTTTTAGCTTCTTCCTAGGAGCTATTTTCTCAGGGCTGCACAGCCACTTGGGTTGGGTCGATGTGGAACTGGGGTCCGCGCAGTCCTCTGCCCTATCCACTTCCTCGATTTTCTACCCTATGGACATCTCCTGGCCCTCCTCAGCCTCTTTGGTTGGTGCTATTGTGGTTTCAGCCATCTGTGCCACTGCTGCTGCATCAACCGCCTTCTGATGTATGGCTGCATCTTGTTCCTGGCGCCTCTTTTCAACCAGTTGCGTGATGCGTAGCTTGGTGTCCTTCTTTCTTTGCTGGGCTGTGACCTTCTCCATTTCTGCCAAGTTCGGGGCACACCACTCCAGAGACCATGACTCCATTACTACGAAGATCACATCATCCATTGCGATAAACAGAAGCTTTACCCATTTTTGTGCTGGATCCTTGTGTGCCCAGATATACAGGTTATGCATATCCACAGTGAATTTTGCCGTGCTCTACAAACTGTTATGAACTGTAGAGGATAAGAGCAGCCTTTGGTTGACCCACATTCAGATGCTTGCCTCCACGAACACCCAGAACACCTTTTTCTCATGAATCCTCTTCACGTCTTTTGTAGCCCAGAGTGAGGTGTACCTCGCGACTTTAGGCAGATCATCCTCAATAGTGGGAAATTGGCTGTCCTTCGGCAGCTCCCTAGCAACCAACATGATGGATAAGAGCAACCATGCATAGTGGAAGGTCTTACCCTGCTCCTAGGCCTCTCTGCAGTTTGTTAAAAACTCGTCATAGAGGAACTATTCCTAGTTGAATTAGACCCCCTTTGCGCACTACTCTTCCAATGCAATCATAGACATTGGTACTTCGTCGGTGTGACATTTCGTCATTACCTTTCTGGCCAGCAGTTGGGTGGGTACGCGCACCCCTTTGTCTTTAATGCTTGCTATTGCATACCCCCGCTTTTCCTTTTCTAGTTTATACTTGGCCTTCATGGCTTCTGCAAGGGCCAAGTCGTTGTTTTTTCCAGCTATGGCCACGGGGTCATGTCTTTTAACTCAAAATCGAGAAATTCGGTGAATTAGGTCAGTCGTGATGGGAATAGGCTCCTCTAGCCAGAGATACCCATCATGCACCAGGTGCAGTAGCTGCCTAATGACAAAATGGGTGGTGGAGGCGTGGTGGTAGTGGGGTATCCATCGCAGATGGAGTAACCCAGCCTTCTCCACACCACGCAATGATTTCTGCTTCATTAACTTCTCCTCGGCCAACTGTGGGAACTTCTCACTGTCTGCGAGGTCCCAATCCTCAAACTTCATGGTAGGTACTTGTCCCAATGGGATATCTTCAAACCTTATATCATCAGGGAGGAGCAGGGTGTGGAGCGCACTCTTTGTGGCCTCTAGGTCCTTCGGTATCTTGGCTTTCCCATTCCACGGGGGGACGTATGGAGGTAAATTTGTTGTGGAATACATTTGGGAGACATCCTCTGCCTCATCGTCTTGCACCTCAATTTGAGCGATCAGAGCTTGCAGGTCTTTCTCCTCCTTGTCTGTTTCAATGGTGACAACTTTTCCCTTCTATGTCATTCACAATTTGCCAAACCATGGATTTCTTGGAAATACACGGACTGGCCCCATCATTTTCTTATCTTTCTGCGAATGCAGCGTTTGTGGTGATTTTTGAACTTCTCATGCAGCTGTGGCCTCTCCAGGCTCCTCATGGGCTATATGGGGCTCTGTGGTAACTTCGGTGAATCACACTCTTGTTTTAGCAGCTGTCATCATGTCTACACTTGAAGGTGGTAAGAGTATGCGGTACTCAATGCTTTGTACTTGCTCAATTCTCAAATGACCAAGTGTTTTCTTGTGGCTAGCCTTGGGGGTTTTATAGCATCTTTTGAATTTGAATTTGACCCTTCCCCCCACTTCTGAGTCATTAATGCCTTCTTGGCAGCAGATTGTCCCAAATCTAGCTCTTAATTCGTGTCTTAATTGTCTATCGCCCGCTCCTTTTTACCTTAAATTGGACCTATTGTCATGAAAAGTGACACCAACGATCACCTCCTAGGCTACCTGCACAACAGCGCAGCTCCCTATGCGTGGGCACGACCCTTGTGACATACTAACACTGCGCGCAACCCTCTTATCACAAAACTCCCCTACAGACTCTTTTTTAGTCCCATACTCTCTTTCAACTGCTTGGAGCGCTGAGACTATGCTCCCTACGGATAGTCAGATGGTCACACCACCTATGTGAGGCTTCAATTCAGTTTCCAACCTAGTTTGCAGGCACTCCTTAATTTCCCTCACAACAATCAGCGCCGCGCATTCTTCCTTATGTGGTGCGCTCCCCCGGTTACTTTGTTTGGTAAGGTGTGGTTGCAACCATGGTAGCAAAGCCGCAAATTCTCCGCGGAAATCTTCTAATGCAATAGTATCACCACTCATATCTTGTCCTGTCATTCTTAGTTTATCTTGCGCGATTTTGGTTTCCAGTTTGTTGATTTCTTCGTCCATTAATCTGCTTTTCTTCCTCAGTCGTACCCAATCTTCTTTGAGTTTGCGAAGTTTAATATACCCTCACTAAATGGATTCCCGAAACTACATAATTCCTTCGTTCAGTTCCTCGTGTACTGTCCCAACTGTAGGAGTTGTTGCATTAGGATTCCTCTCTACTCTTATGGTCTCGTCTCTACTCTTTAGTGTTGGAATCCTTTCCACGCTCAGGTCTTTGCACATGGCTCTATAGGCCCATCCAACCGTTGGTACACGCAAGTCCCAATCAGTTTGTCTCGCTTGGTGAACCCTGTTTAGGATTCTGCATACCTTCTTGAATGCTTCTGCGTGGAATGTTTGTGGTGCGTGTCACTTTTCCTGCTACTGTGTTCTGTTTTGATTTTTGATCCCTAGTTTGGGGTATGTTCATGTGGACCGCACAACACACGTTTGTACCCATTGACATAGGTGAGCGTGCAAGCTACTCTATCTTGGCTGCATGACTCTTGGTCGAAGCTGGGTCTTCTAAACTGCAGGCACATCATCCTTCTACATCTACTCCAGTCCTCAAACTTGCTTTGACATATACTCCACCACTATGCGGGTGTTGTGCACAATGCCCATTTCAACGCATCAAACCACTGCTATTCCAGTATTGCGCTTTCAAATTTGCTCAAGAATTCATCCACTGCTATCAATCCATCATATGTCGGTAGTTCTTGTGCTTCTGTTGTCATGCAATACAATGATCTGATCATCATGTTGTAATTCAACATTGTCACTTCATGCAATCGATTCTACCAACACTCTACTTCTTTGTCTGAATCCGAAGTGCAGGAGATTCCACGCTCCCATGATATTCTCCCATCTGCAGTTAGATTTACCCAATCCTGGTCTCGTGTAGTTATCTTGTAAATACAATCCATCTCATTGTCGCACACTAGTTTAGTGTAACATGCTCCTTCGGCTGGGTCAAGTGGGACTACTATGCGTAGTGACTTCTTTTCAAATATCATCTTTCGCTTCTTCAAGTTGATGACTCCATTCATATCGGTGGACCAGTCTATTCCTAACAACGCGGGATAGGGATTGCTATTGTTGACAATCTCTATCACTTCAAAATTTGTTTGCATGCTCGTGCCTTCAATATCAACTGTTACCCCTTGCAACCTCCCCATGGGCAAAATCTTCTGTTGGTTTGCCATCTGTAGTTGAATAGGGGACCATTGTAATGCAGGCCTACCCATGCATTCCCATGTTTGCTTTGGTAACATATTCACATCCGAACCAAGATCTAGGATTACCTGATCTATTTCATACTCACTAATATGCGGAGTCAATCTCATTTCCCTCCTGGTGTGCAATGCATGCTTCCATAATTTCCAGACTACGCATGGTTCTCCTGACCCTGCGCACCTAGTGATCAGCTCCTGTAGTCCCTTAACTGCCTTATTTTCGTGCATTAGTTTCATGCATGTCTCCAGAAAGGTAGTAAGCATTGAAGGATCCATTCCTAGCTTTGGTTGATTCTTACTACCTGAAGTGGAGGCCTCTACGAAGCTCTTCTTGGCTTCCGTGAACATCTCCTTCACATGCTCTAATTTAAATTGAGGTTCCTTTGTAGTAGCCTTGCGAACCCATGTATCTTCCTTTGGCCGCTTCCCTTTTTCCTCTCCTGTGGTTGCACTGCTTCTAAGCATCATGTTTACATTCGGGTCTTCTTCGCACAGTTCAGACCTCATCATTCGTATATTCTGAGTCGGAGGAGGCTGGAATACCCCTTTTTTGTGCATCTGTGTGATCAATGTAGGATAACCTACTGTTTCATGATCAAACTGAGCATAGTAAAAACAAGATATCCTCGTTGGGTTGGTGCAATCGTGGGCATAGTGCCCTGGTCCTCCACAAATGACTATTCGCGGCCCCTTCCTGGTTCCATTCCTCCTCGTCCTCGATCTCACCCCTGAAATCCAGCGCCCACCATCCCCGCAGTTGGGTCAAGGGCTTGTGTTTCTATCTAAATCCTATAGGCTAGGGTTCGATCCATCATTAGCTCGTAGTTGCGACAAGTGCGCTTATCGTGGCCTACCGACCTGCAGAAATTACAAACAACTGTTGGGGAGTCTATATATACTTCTGCAACAAATGACAATTATTTGTCATGTGTTTTCTTCCTATCTGATAGATCACGCACCATAACGTGAGCGTCACACTTGGCCCTATCTGTGCCTCTGGTCTCAATGACATTGGCTCGCCTCTTGCCAAGTAGTTTGCGAATAATAGATAATGATCCTTGTCATGGGCTTGGCCTTTGCATTTTATGCACTATACCTCCTCGCACGCCTTTGGCCACGATGCTCTATCTTGCTTCAAACTTTGCATTTCCAGGCATAGATTCTGTAGTTGTGCTTGGATTTGTTGAACTCCCAACCTAGGGTCTTATATCGGGGTCTCATGCAACCTCATCGCCATTTCCAACGCTTCGGTCTAGGTGGAAAGTTTCTGTTGTGACAGAGCCATCCTCAAGTGCGATGTCAGAGATGCCACAAACCATGTGCGATGTTGTGCATCCGTTAGCATCATATTGGCCTCGCAGATCGTACTCTTCAGTATTTGGTCCAAATCCCAAGGGGTCTCGCCTGGAAGCATCGTGATCTATTTAAACCTGATGATTGATTGTGTTTCTAACTTTGGCCTACTGAATTCCTTGTTTAGCGCGATCTAGATTTCCGCTATTCCTACGTTCGGGTGGTCATTAGAGTGCTTGATATACCATGTCAACGCGGGATCTTGCAGTGCGCTTACCAATTTAACCTTCTTAATATTGTCGTTCATGACACCTTGTGCTTCCCACACTGCCCTTACCACGAACCAAAATTGGTCCAGATCTTCATTCCCTACCCCTCTGAATACTGGTAGTTTGATCATGTTCCCCATACTGAATTGTGGAATTGGTGGAGGTGGAGTGGGTGGAGATGGAGGTGGTAACTACGGAAGGCACTGCTTTATCAAACTGACCGCGCTTCTTGGAGAGACCTTAGCGAGCTCTTCCTTGCTTTCTCACGAAGGTGAAATTAAGGGACTGTTTCCTAATCCTTCACTGCTTTTGTAGATATTTATGCTCCGCGTTGTCCCAAACATTAATGTATTCTCATGACCCTCTTTTCACACAATAGCATCTTAATCCAAGTATTTAAAGACTTAATATACTTACTACGTGGCCCGTTGAGGAAGCGTCATTCTGCTTCACTGTAGCTCATGGTCGTGTCTACCCTGAACTCAATGATAAATCCCCCTATTATCCGGTCAAGCCAACGGTCCACAGCCCGCGGGACCTTATGTTCTGATGCCTCTAGTTTGCGCACTACTTACAAAGTCCACACTATTAGTTTGTTGAGCTTACACCTTCTCTAGCTGTCGGCTAACCTCGCGACCCACTCATACAGTTCAGAAGGAAAGGATGCAAAGATAATCTCGTGGATTTCCGTATACACGTAGAGATCTGGCCACCTTTTCTCCGATACTTGCAGAGTTCAGTTTTCCTAGTGTCACAAACTTGTGAATCTTCTTGTCCAACCACTCTTCAATTTCCTTCTTTGTTGGGTTCCAGTGGCACGACATCAGACATCCCTTAGGCAGATCCTGGTACCCACAATGGAACCATTTGTTGGCTACGTGGGGCTTGACCCAGGTTCAAAAGTGATTTAGCTAAGCAAATACCGGTAATACTGGCCCTTTCGGCAATAGTCCGCGGAGCACGGACTGAGGTCCCACCTGAAGTAGTATGGGAGGGTATTGGAACCATGTTTTTGCACCCTGGGGATGTATGATATGCGGCGATAGGTACACGATTCAACCTTCGTGCTTACTAGGTTTTGTGCACCTGCGAGCTCCTTGCGTCCTGTGGTATTGCCTTTGCATAGCTCTAGCCGCAGTGCGACTAGTGTTAATTACCAAAGTCTCCCTTAATTAGGTTTTGTTCACTAATTACTTAGAAGATTTTCATACATAAGCATTCTTACAAGTGCACGCATATAATAAACAGATACTATTAACGCATAACATCAAAATATAGATATACAAAATAGATGCACAATATGCCAAATCAACTTAGCTTTATTAATAACCCTTTTCAAGTTCAGTTCAATACAAACCCGACTCTGCCCTGCGTACTCAACTGTAGGGGTCCGCGCACTCAACTGCGGACTCTACTAAGCCTCTGCACACTCAGCTGCAGAGCCTCTACCTCCTACTACGACCCAATACACTTTAGATCCACTTCTATCTTCTAACCATGCCTTCACATCTATCTATTACTTGCTTTCCATAAACTATCTTTACACTTAGAGCCTCATTCTATTTATAAAATCCCATGGTACGTGGACCATGGGTAGGCTGACACAACTTTACATTAATTTACAATATTTTAGGGCGGACAACCCTATGACTCATCTTAGACTCTCGTGCTCCGTGCCCACATTTCGCAGGGTCTTTATATTACATTGACGAAAACTCAGGCTTTAGGCCCCAAAACCCTACCATGGGGGGATCCGATGCCCAACATTCTACAAATAGTCTGTTATGTTTCATGCCTCGACCCACAAATGTAGAGGTAGGCCTTGATCATGCAACATCGCCCTCGCTTCTCCCACAATGCTATGATTCTTCCTCTTAGCCACCCAATTATGTTGTGGGTTGTTGGGTGCTATCAACTCTTGTCGAATGCCTTCTTTTGTACATTTTTGTTTTAATTCATTCGAAACGTACTCGCCTCCATCATCTCTCTTGAGAGCCTTCACCTTATTCCCTGTTTATTTCTCAACCAGTGCTTTGAATTCTATGAACTTGCAGAATGTCTCATCCTTCTTCCGCATGAATAAAATCCAACACTTTCTTGAGAAGTCATCAATAAAAATGACAAAATATTTTTGCCTAGCAGTGGAGGCTGTCAAGAAAGGTCCACAGACATCAGATTGGATCCTTTCAAGGATTGCATGTGATTTTTTATCCCGATCATGGAAGGTGGATTTTGTGTACTTTCCTAAAGTACATCCTTTGCATACATCCTACTACTCAAGTGCTCCTTTGGGGAGGCCTGTGGTTATTTGCTACATGATCTTGAAAACACCATGATGCAAATGGCCAAGTATTCCATGCCAAATTTCACTGAGATCATGGTTGTACACCTTACTTGTCTTTGTTCTCAATGCAACATAATCCTCCACTTCTAACTTGTACAGGTTCTTCACACAAACCTCAATCTCCTTCACTTATCCTATGGATATGTGTTGTAGGAATGCCTTTCCCTTGCTGAAGATCACATCATAAACACGATATTCCAAAACTACAACAAAGATGATATTTTTGTTTAGGCCCAGAACAGACATAACATCTTTGAGCAAGAGGGGGGAGCCTAACTCCCAATGAAAGGTGACTATACCAGTCCTGGTCGCACTATACCTTCCATCATCCCCCATCTCAATGTGCATCTACAAGTATTTTTTTCTCCAGGTCACTAAAAAATTCTCTATTCCCCGTCATATGGAACGAGGCATTTGAGTCCAAGTACGACACGCTCCCCATCACTGTGCTGACCATGCCTGCAATGAGGGTAAAGTCAAGCTTGAAATATGAAGCCAAAGATTCACCTATTGCTCATACTGAGGCCTTCTTGCTTGTCTTCTTGTGTGGAAACTTCGTGGCATAATGCCCAAATTCATGAAAATGGAAGCATTTGATTGTTCACAAATCTTTCCTCTTGCCCCCTTGATTGGTTTTTGGTTTGGATTGGGATTTCTTCCCTTTTCCCTTCTTTTCCTTTCCAGCCAATGTAAATTTTTCTTCATCCTCGCCCTTGGATGAAGTCGTATTTCTGGTATTCTGCATTATTTCATCCATAACCAAGTCAAACCATACGCTCTCCCAACTTAGTAGTTTCTTCCTCCCATTCACCGAATCTTGATAGTTATGATAGCTCTTGGGAAGGCCTAGAAGGGCTAGAGCTACAGAGTCTTCTTCAGGTACATTAACACCGACTCGGCCAAATTCATCATGAAAATGTGTAAACTTGCTCAGATACTGCTGAATTGTATCGTTCTCTGCATCTTGGTACTTTGAAGTTTATCCTTGAGTTTAAGCTTCGTGTGGTTACTACTATTCTCGAACAGTTTTTTCAGTGCTTTCCACATTGCGAATGGAGTTTATTTTCCATGGAGATTTGAGAAAATATGATCCCGTACTGCCACCAAGATGATTCTCCTCACCTTGGCTACATCTTTCCTCTATTGAGACAGGTTATAAGAATCATATTCTTGAGGTTTTGCCACATTTTTCTTGATGTATTCTAATAACCCATGGTCATCCAATAATACCTCCATGCAGTCCTTCCATGCAAAAAAATTTGAGGTGCCTTCCAAGGCATAATCTAGCCTTAGTCCATTGAAAGCCATCTTTTGAACCCTAAAGAAAACTTGCAACACTAATCTCCAAATTCGTACCTTTGAGAACCAACTTCGAATATCCTACTCTAATGTGAAACCTAATCTAATACCATGTAGAAATTAGGATTTAGATTCGAAACTACTCATGAAAGTTTCTAAATCATAAGACTCAAAGCTACTCTACTACTCTGCGGAAGTTAATTCACAATCTAGAACAAAAATCATAGACATGAAAAAGGAAACATCACACATGCACAAATATTTATCAAAGGGAAAGCAACAACTCAAAACCCCTTCCTATCTGTATTGCATCAATCAAATAATGAATATGAATACATATGCTTGCTCAAGCATGAGCACAACCTACAAGTGTATAGTATCTCTCTCTACCTGATTGACTAACTCTCGCTAAAACTTAGCCAATTTTCAAGCCCTCCAAGCTCCTATTTCCTTGTGATGTTGGAAGACACAATGGTAGGGAATTTGGTAGATGTTGTGGACATTGTGGTTCCCATATTGGGTTGCGGACTATTGGAAAACTATAGTGTTGAATTGGAAATAACAATGGAATAATCCAATTGATCTAATAAGAAAAAGGCCAGACAAAGTGGGTCCCATATTGGATCACCAGGTCATCGTAACACTTAAGTGTTAAAATGGACTAGGAATAAATCTATCTAAGGTGTGAAGTCTCGAAGCAATATGAAATTACCTATTAGTTGAAGATTGCTAGGATTGTTAATAATATAAGACCATGGTTATAGCTGTAGGTCAGAGCCCCCAGTCGTGAGGTGCTAAGTGATAGTTCTTAAGAGCTTTGAGTCTCAAGACATCAGTCGCAATACACAAGCTTATTATATTTATAAAGAAAGTAGTAGACTTGATCTATCGATGCCCGATGTGTTAAATCCATTGATTACAACATATGGTCATAGGGAACATTGAATCTGGCCCTGAGAGTTGGCTTTCCTTCAGCTCACAATGTGTTTGGAAAGAATAGAAGTGAAATAAACCAATGTCTAAGATGTTTGGGTAACAATGACAACTCATGATCATGAAAAAGAGTACTTGTGAATGATAAAGTGCTAAGGTAAGAAAAGGCGTCGATAACGACCCAAAGGAGAATAAGATCGTGCAACACATTATAAATATGAATAAGTAGTTAAACGATGTTGTGTGGGTATCAGAGAATATGATAGAGCATATATGCCATCACAAAACACGAGTGTGGTGAGCACATGTGTAAGAGAAGCATGAGCATGTGGAGAGAACATGAGTGAAAGTGGATGTGAAAACTATGCAAGATGAGTGGCGAACTATAGATATATAGTTCAATAAGAGACGAAACAAAAAGCATAGTGAGAGTGTGTTGGTAGATTTAAGAAAACACATGTAAACATACTGTGTATATAAGAGAAGTGTGACGTCTAGGCTAGTAAAGGAGAGTGAAGAATAAAGAGTTGTACTGTGCAATGTACTGTGATATGGTCTTATATATCACATTCATTTTAAAGCCTCTTTTTACAATGAATGCAATGTATGAGTTGTCCTAGGACTAGGTATCCTTAGTATATAGGAGACAAAATATAGAATCATAAAAGAATGGTGCGATGAAAGATTATAGCCTACATAAAAATATAACAATAGAAATATAATCCCTCAATATCTATGGCTTAATAAAGGATTTTATGGTTAACATGGAAATTATATAGGGCTTAACGTGCTCGTCCCCTTCAAACAAGGATAATCCTTAACACTTGACTATATATAGGTGTTTCTGCATGAATAAATCATCTTCCCATGTCACCTCTTCCATTGGTAGGTTCTTACATTTTAAGAGGTACTCAATAATTACTTGATCTCTCAACTGCTTAATAATCCTTATTTGTAGGATTGTTTCCAGTTCTAGTTTGTAGGATTTCTTCTAGTTCTATTTTGCTTAATAAACCTCTCAATTAATCTTTGCTAAAATAGTTTGGATTGAGATCTTATAACCGAGTTGTTTCTTTAAGAATGATAGAAGACTAGATGTACACATGAAGATGGAGGCAACTTTAATTTGTAACCCATACTTCCAATCCTCTGCATCACCTTAAATAAGGGCCATAATACCTTATTGCTAATTTATTGTCCTTATTTTGTTGCTCGAGAGATATTTTTTAAATCATTGTAGTCTCACAAATACCCAATCCCCTACCTCAAATTCACTTTCACTATGATGTTCATTTTCTTATTGTTTGATCCCAATTTATTCTATAACCAAGTTGTCAAAATTATATTTTGAGATTCTCTTACTAGTGTCGTATGTGGTCCTCTACTACTTGAGCCTCTCAAAGGTGATGTGATGGATCAAGGATGATATCCTTAAAGTGCCATAAATGGTGATGTTTTTGATGAATTATGGAAGGATGTGTTGTACCAGAATTGTGCCAAGGGAAACCACTTGACCCATTATATTTGTTAAATAGATGAACAACAATGTAGATATGTTTCTAAACATTTATTCACAATCTCAACTTGCCGCTTAGATTGAGGATGGTAATATGAGTTGTGGGCCAATTGGGTACCCAAACAAGGAAATAATTTAATCCAAAAATTTGCAATGAAAATTGGATTTTTGTCACTTACAACAATATTTGGTATTCCATGTAATTTTTGTACTATTTGCATGAATGCTTCTGCCACTTACTTCCTTTTAAAGGATGAGAAAAATAGAAAAAATAGCATATTTTTTCATTCAATTTACCACTACCATAATGACACTTAGTATATGATGGGGTCAATGACTTGCAGTATTATCTGAACAAACTATCGACATTATTGTGAAGACTTTCTTTCCACACTATTATGAAGACTTTCAGTGGGAAAAAGTTTCACTTTCTACAAAACTTCCTTTGGGTGAAGGACACAAATGCCTAACACTTGTATTTCTTTATTCCCATTCATTCTATTCTCTAGTAGTGCTTTGGCGGGGTATTGGAGATAGCATACACTTAAGTGTACTCCAATTAGACTAGTGAGTGGAGTCATGCATTGAAACCTAGTTATTATCACTAAAAGAGCACTCAAGAAAGCATTCATGAGTTCTACTAATCTCTACTTGCATGAGATAGTTAACTAAACACTCCATGGCCAATTAACAAGGAATATCTCCACTTGCATGAGAGAAACTTAGTTGTGTACGCACAAATTTGGGAGTGATTATTATCTATATCCGTTATCATATGATATCAATTTATTAAATTAAATATAGTTATATAAATTAAATAGTTTATAAAAGTAAATAGAAATTAATTAATAGTAAATATTATAATATATTGAAAAAATTCTGTAATAATCTGAACTAATAATAATTATAAAGAGTTCAACGAGTTCAAAGAATATTTGTGTTTTATAATTATTTTTTTTTATTATTAAAAATATTTTTATGGATATTTTGGTAGAGATTAATCTTTACCATATCTAATAAGTTATTGATAATTCTGTTACTGAAAATAAATAGTTAAATAATTAGTAAAAGCAAAGAGACATAAATCTATGATAAAGACCGAAACACTTATTTAATTATATATCTAAAAAACATTTATTTAAAATATCATAAAAATTAACTAAATTATAACTTTATTATTATTATAAAAGAAATTAATATAAGCAAATATATAAATTTAAAACATATAACATAATCTTTTAATTTTCTAAATTCATCTTTATTTTTAATTAAATAATCCATCAATAATACTACTAAAAAATCAGAATTCTTTGTTGTATAATCTTTTTTTAATTAATTAATTTAATTAAAAAATATAAATTTTTAATAACTACTGAAAATATTTTAATATATTCAACCCATTATACTCCTTTTAAAAATAACACAGAAACTAGCTGCATCTTTGTTTATACCATTTTAACATTTAATCTCATTTTATAACCCACTAAAATGTTATGTCGGCACAACATATATAATAGATTAATTGGACTTTTCAGTTACAAATCAGCAGCTCGTCTTTGATTTTGATTCTGCTTCGATTCCAAATAGTGAACCCAACATCTGAAGCAGACTTTTATAGATAAAGTTCCAGAGATGAGACTGACACTACAAATAAACAAGATTCTGCTGCGATTTGAGGGGAGGAAAAGGGTGTGCCGTCCACCCATTTACAATAAATAAGTGAAGATTATATACGCAGTGATGCAATGTCATGGGTGCAACCTACACCAAGACAGCGACTGTTCGTGTCTATGTAGGCACAATATTTGACGTTTGAATTCGTCAATAAATTCTTCCACTTTCCTTTTAAAATCTTCGTCTATCATGGAAGCCATTTCGTTGTACTTGTTACTTTTCTATAACCGCTGGAACGTCCACAACCTGGATCACTTCATGAGGTACTGATGTGCACAGAAAATTATCCTTTAAATCCTCATCCCAAATCGCCATGTAATTGTCCCTCGAGCAACCCACTGTTCCAAAGTTGCTGGGAGAGTATTTGGCCTCAGCACCGGCGTGCTCGGCTCTGAAGATAAACTTCATCGTTTCGGTGGATTTAGGCGTTTCCTGCTTCCGAAACGATCCCGCTGATATGACCTTATTGTTCTGACAATAAGCCTGCTCAAATTCCTCGGGAGAAGAAAATTTAAAAGCTGTAACTTCATTTGAATTCCTTGGCAATTCCGATAAGTGGGCGTTGAGAGTGATTGTAATTATGGTAATATTGCATACCACGAACATGATGAGAGTGTCCGAAGCATTGAATGAATTTATAAGCTCACTGGGGAGACACAAATCTGCAGGCCAAAACAGTGCCCATAACAGCATTACCGAAACCATTCCCATGATCATAACAACGGCAAAACGTTTTATTTGTTTGATCTCCATATTCACCTTTGCTGCTGCTGCTATTAATATACTCTCCCTTCCGGACAAAGGGAGAATTTAAAGAATAGTGAAGTGGGCAGCAAGCAAATATACTCTCCCTTCCGGACAAAGGGAGAATTTAAAGAATAGTGAAGTGGGCAGCAAGCAACGGAAATTTCCGGCAAATAGACGTATCGCTGGCCAGTTCTACATAGTCATGTCGTGTTCATTGCGGTCAAGAATCAATAAATTCTCGTATGGCTGCCCAAATCTACATGCTCAGCTCATGTTTAGTGTTAATTTTGTGTCTAATTTCAATTTTGTAGTTATCTGTGTGAGACTATTGATTCCAATTTTTTGAATATGCCTCCACCAGTTTCGCAGTTTTTTGAAAAAAATAAAAAAAAATTAACAGAAATATTATAACTAGCATTTGCACCAGATGTTACAAAGGAAACACACTAAAGCATAAATTGAATAACACAAATACAACAAAAGAATACTTTGATAAAGAATAAAAGTATATTGAACGCTCAAATGAATGCCCCATTAACTGGAACCACTTAGTAGACATATCTATCAACATTAGGATTATACACAATGATCAAGAAATTTCCCATATACAAACATCACCTTCCACAACAACCTTTTGTCACATCCACATTTTAAAAAATGCCTTGGAACGTGATTGGAATCTCCCATATTGGATTTTTCATTATGCAAATAAATCTTCCAGGGACAAAAATTTACAGCGAATTTGTTACAATGGGGATTATGTTTTATTTATTTCCTTTACAATCTATCACTTTTAAATTTTAAACATGGTTCTCTGGTTTTAGTTAGCAAATTATGTGATAAAAATGTGCTCATCATTTTCATTATACCTATACTTTTTTCCATTTTGTAAGTATTTAACATTGGCAAGCAATTGGATTTGCAACAAAAACGATCAAGAATAGTGGTTTTGTGAAAATTATTTATTATTTTTATTAGATTATTTTATAGAAAGTATGGCCAACAATTAGGTTACAAAAACTATTCCCAACAATTATCTTCTCTCTCATAAAGTGAAATTTAATGCAATCATCATCTCCATCAAATAAATTGTCCGAAGGTGGAATTTGGCTCTAGTTGCCAATTTTAACACTTTTGATCTTTCAATGGCCTTAAGTTCCAAATTTCACTCCACTAAAACCTGAACCCTTAGTAATGATGAGAAAGTTTTAAATGGGGGAGAAAGCATAGTATGAATTCTATAGAAAGTTTGGAATGATCCCTCATTACATTTTAATTGGCATGGAAAGAACATTAAACTAAGGAGACAACTCCCTATACTTTCATACAAAGGAGATAACTCCCTGTACTTTCATGGAATTGTTTTCAAAGTTTCAATTTTAATTTGAGAGCCACTCTTATAATCAATCACGTGCATTCTAAACTTTTTATTTAAACAAGACACAACTTTTCATTTAAACAAGACAATTTATACTTTTCATTTAAAGAAGACACTTTATTGTTTTCAAAGTTTCAATTTTAATTTAAGAACCACTCTTATAATCAATCACGTGCATTCTAAACTTTTCATTTAAACAAGACAATTTATACTTTTCATTTAAAAAAGACACTTTATACTTTTCATTTAAAAAAGACACTTTATACTTTTGTCAGTGAGTGTTGAACTTTTATCATAGTGAATATGTTGAACTTTTATCATAGTGAATTTAAAACATTTAATGGAGTATGAAACTTTTTAAAAGAACATATTTAATTTTTGTGCCAAAAAAATGTGTGCAAGTTCTTCCCATAGCTAAAGTGAAGTTTTAACTCTGATAAAAATGAAAATTTACCTCAACTAGGTGAATTAGAAGATTTTTTGAAGTTGATGTAGAATATCTTTTTTTATATTGAAAATTTTAATTTAAAAAAGAAAAGAAAAACAAAACAAAACAAAACTTGTTAAACTGAATATTAGTTATAACAACCACTCAAACCAATATTTTCATTATTATTCAAAACAAAAAATTACACAAAAAAAATTGAAAAAAATAATTAAATAAAAAATAAATTGCTTTTAAAGAACAAAAAGCCTATGTCTATTTTGTACATCTCTCATTTTTCTTATATTTTTTTCCCTTTTTTGGGCATATTTGATGGTTAGATAGTAGAATTCTCAAATTCTTACTCATTGAAATATTAGGTAACTTTAAAAGTCTATACTGCAAAATATTATGAGTAAAATTGAGTTGGTTCATTGCATGAAGGAAAAAAACACATTAACAATTAGCCATCACTTATTATTAAGACCTATAAATAACAAGACCTATGAACCTTGACAAGTATAACATAGCTTGTTTGGTAGAAATGAGAATAAAATGTTGATGTGAATTGGCATAGTATTACTGCATATAGAGGTCAGAACTAAAATAGAAACAAAAAAATGCAGATGTGAAACTCAAAATAATAGAATCAAAGTAGAAAACAAAAAAAACAAATTAGTTAGAGGCACCTTACATCCAACTGCACTGCATGTACAAATCCAAGTTGTCTGGAGTTCTCCAATATTACCTTGATTACCTTGTTGAAGTGATAAAAGTTACACAGGAAAAAGGGTAAACTCCATTTGTATATAACAAGTGAAAAATCATAATTGTCAAAGTCAATCAAAGTCACTGATAAGAGTTATTGAACTCTTCTTAAGGACTTAAATATAGAATATTATCAGAAAATAATGAGCTTACATGGTAGCTCATAGTCTACTATATTGTACATTTATCTAGCATGAGTTTTAGGGAAATGAAGATTTTTCTCCATTCTATTGTAAACCCAATATGACCAATGTCCAAAGCTCCAATTAAGATATCTATTGGATGGAGTACTCTGAAACAAGTTTTGCAAATGCAGAAAATTTGTTGCTGAGTAGTTTGGATGGAGTGTCATACTCAACAATTTGTCCTGATTCAAACAAATACAAAGTAAGTAAAAAATGAAATGTGTCCAAAAAAAATTAGTAACTGTAACAAAACACTAAAAAATAAACAACTTATAAATGTTATACCATCCTTTAATAGGAGAACCATATCACTCTCAATAACAGATGGAATCTGATGTGCTATAGTAATGATTGTGCAGGTAGAAAATTGGTGGCGAATTATTTGCTGAATAAACCCATCAGTTGCAGTGTCAACTGAGGTAGTTGCCTCGTCAAGGACCAGTATCCGACTTTGTTTTAGTAGTGCCCATCCCAAATAGACAAGCTAGCATTGACCCACACTCCAGTTTCCTCCATTCTCAGACACTGTACAAAAGATCATTCCATTAAATTCGATTCTCAATTTTCATTCTAAAAAAAGGGGGTCCTAGAGACCAGGTAGGTCTCAAGGACACCAAAAAATAAACAAAACATGAGCACTAAGATGGAAAGCAAATAGCAGAAATAGCTACTGTAAAAGGTTTTATTTTCCTCCTTGAGGACTTCCATTGAATGTGACAAAGACACACAGACCTGAGGAATCAAGTTTCTTTTCTTTTGCTCGTACAATCTCACCAAGTTGGCACTTGTCCAAAGCCTGAAAGCACAAGCAAAATCGAAGTAGATTCATAAACAATAAACTTACAGCAAGATCCTCAGGGAAATATCTATATTCTTCGGGGCAAGAATAATTGGCTCTAAAATTGATACTAATGCTTATAGAATATGAA
>APFE031654290.1:12396-25516 GCA_000404065.3 Pinus taeda
CTCCTATGAAATTTTACACCACTGTGTGTAAAAATTTCATTTACATTCACTGCTGTGTGAAAACAAAAATTACAGGGATTTACACATTTACCTTTTCACTGCTGTGTGAAACAATTCATGGTTTCACGTACTTGTCCATGGTTTTTCTTCTTTCACTTCTTCTTCTCCTGCACTGCCGTGCATTCTTTTTCTTACATTATATTACAAACAAAAACTTTACTCTGCTGCTACATTCTCTTTTTACATTTCAATCCCAAAGAAAATACATTCATGCACTTCTGTGCGTTCCTCCTGCAATACAATATTTTCACTCTGTGTTTTCCATTCGCTGCTGCGAATCCACACACCAATAAAGAACTCTGTTTTTTTTTTCACAAGCTGTATGGTATTTTTTTCTTACTCGCTGCCGCGAACTAACTTTACCTCCCCGTGTGCTTTTTTCACGCTTCACATTACCATCCCCCTGGTCTTTCATTAGCTGCTGCGAGCCCAATACCTCTTCACCTCGTGTGCAATGCAATGTGACTCAAATGGAGTCAACGCTTGAATATTTCATATGGGCAAATAATAAAATAAAATAAAAGGACTGTATATTACCCCCATACTTCGTATTAACGCGCCGTAAAGAAAACATTAAAAACTTTACTAAACTCATGTCATTCCATTAACATAAGGTATGGTCCAGGTCCACGCTGTATTTAATTTTAATCAGGCCCGTATGTACTTTGGACAATTTAAACGGCGGAGACCTTTCCTGACAATCGAACGGCGGAGGACATTCCTTTTAATCGGATGCATATCGGATGGGGTGAGTTGACCAACATTTATCGTCCGATAAATGTCAGGGGATGATGTCATGGCAATCCACGTGGCTGCTCCAAATTGCATCAGAGCCTCTTGTCCAGAAACCACTTTACGCTGAAGGGTGGTGCGATGGCTTACCGGCGGTTTATGGTTTTCTACTGGGTGGTTTCGGCGTGCGTTGACTGCTGACCCGCGCGCCTTAACTGCTGGCCCGTGGCCACAGGGGAAATTACAACTTCAACAATAATCTTTCCCTCGTCTTGTAACTTTGAAACCAGAGGAAGTACCACTAACAATACCGTTTTTCTTACTCATGTCGGAGGAAGATTCTTAGGAATTTTTTTAGGGTTTTCCTAAAATTCTAGTGTATTTTTTAGGGTTTTTTTGGTATTTTCTTTTCAAATTTCCTATAAGTTCGATTTGTGAAGTCTACATAGTTTAGTTTGTTCTAGTTTTCTAATGTATTGAAATGATCAGTTCAATTCCTGATAGTATCAGGATATGGGGTGATACAGTGGATATGTTGAACATGTAGTTTTGTCAACTTTAAAAAAATAAAATTTTTTTTGTTAAATTCTGACAAAAAAAATTAAAATGTAAAATGATTAGACAAGAAATGAAAATTTAAATCATATTTTCAGTGTCTTTTATATTAGCAAATATGTTCCAATATTTATATTTGTAACCCTTAACTTATTTGTTACAAATTTTTGGAAATTTTCCATCCTTATTTTCCAATCTAATTTTCCCATAATAAAATACAAATTTTAAAATTTTTCTCCCTTTATATCCAATCTAATTTGATCATAATAAAACAAGAATTTGTTTATAACCTATAAACTCTCCACATTCTAATCCTCAAAAAGGTTTTCAAGATAATATAACTTAAAAAAAAATTACCACCAAAAACTCTCAAACAGTTAGTTAGTACCTATCTCTAATGGTTGTGTTTTATCCAAAAGTCTTTTACCGATAATATGTCGCCGACATATGCCTGCTTTGATTCATTCAAATCTATGAAGTGTTTATTTTGTTTGTAAATGTGCCGAGAATAGAGTTTGAAGAATTATAGAATGATTAGAAAAGGTTTAATGAAAAATTGAATATTATTTTCAGTGTCTTCTACATTAGAAAATATGTTACGATATTTATATTGGTAAGCCTTAGCTTATTTGTTAGCTATTTTGAAAGGTTTCCTTTTTTATTTTCTTATCTAATTTTACATTAGAAAATATTTGTTTGTGGGCCTTGAAGCTATTCTCTCCTAAGTTTTTTGCCTGCTTCCTATAAAAACATCTACACATTGTCAAATGGTTGACTCCATCATCCATAAAATATAGAGAGTCTCATAAAATGTAGGGCAAAGATTCATTTCTATTTAAATTTTAAAAGAGTCTCATAAAAAAATTGTGGGGTGGAGATTCATTTCTAATTAAATTTTAAAAATAGCATGGTTGTTCATGCTCAATTTTCAAAGTTTTCATTATATTAATATTTTAAAATTTCTTACCAAATTATAAAATAAAAATTTATTATAAAACTATTTTTTCTAGGCCTTTTTTTAACTTTTTAATAATTAATTTTTAAAGGACTCTTTGGGAGAGCTTCAATTGGAAGTTTGAGTTCAAATATTGTGCATCGGATCGGGGTGAAGAAGTTGCATCATGATGTAATAATAATCTAACCAAACTACCAAAAGAAATGTAATTTAATTTAATTTACATAGAATTTGTAATGAAATTAATTAACATAATAATTATTTTATCTATCCAATAATGTAGCATTTAATTGTAAATAAAAATTATATATAATATAAAATAAAATTATATACTCAAACTTATTTTAATTAAGGGATAATAATATAAAACTTACAATTAAATCAAACATATATAAAATTTAAGATATGTTATTAATTTTAATTTAGATATTATATATAACCAAAATTGTATGTACTCTAAATAAAATCTACTTTTGCATCTCTTAAATAATATATAATATTAAAATAAAAATTACTATTCATATTATTTATTAAAATGAATATTCCAAATACGTATATTAATTATTTATTGATTTCAATACAAATATTATATGGTGTTGATGTTCAATTCAAAAATAAAATAGAGAAATTTTATTTAATCTATGCTTTAGAGTTTTTAACATTCTTCTCAACTTTTAAGAACATTTTAACTATTTATTCATTATAATGATTATGGAATTTTAATTAAGCTTTGTGTATATTTAGATGAAAGTCTTGTATATAGATATGGTTTTTATTTTTGAAATATTGTATATAATATATGTATTTGATGTAGGAACATCCGAACATGGATTGAATTATATTTATAACTTTCTTATATGTGCATATCTTCCGTATATGCGTGTCATTTATGTATCTGCATCGTATATGCGTAAATTTCATATACAGAAATTACGCATATACGAAAATTGTGCATATACGGAAGATATGTGCATATCTTATATTTGTAACTTTCTTATATGCGCATATCTTTCGTATATACATAACTTTCGTATATGCGTAAAGTCCATATACAGAAATTACGCATATACAGAAATTGTGCATATACGCAATATATGCACATATCTTTCGTATATGTGCATCTACCGTATATGCGCAGCATCCATATATTCGCATATCTTTCGTATATGGGTAAATTTCTTATATGTGCATATCTGTCGTGTATACACGTCTTTTATATATGTGCATCTACCGTATATGCGCAACTTCCATATACAAAAATTGTGCATATACGGAAGATATGCACATATCTTCCGTATATGCGTAACTTTCTTGTATATGCATATCTTCCATATATGTACATTTTTTATGTATGTGCAACTTTCATATATGGAAATTTTTTATATACGAAAATTGTGCATATATGGAAGATATGCGCATATCTTTTATATATGCGAAATTTTTTTACATACACATATCTTCCAAGTATATGTGAAAGTCTCGTACATACACATGACCTTCATATATGTGAAACATTAGTATATATAACTTTTGTATATATGCATCTTTTGTATATGCTCAACTTCCATATATGCACATATCTTCCGTATATGCGCAACTTCCGTATATTCGCATATCTTCCATATATGCATGTCTTTTATATAAGTGAATTTACAGTATATGCGCAGCTTCCATATATAGAAATTGCACGTATATGGAGATGTGCACATATAAGAAAGTTATGCATATACGGAAAATATGCACATATCTTCCGTATATGCACAATATCCGTATATGCGCAATTTCAAATTGTGCAGAAATTGCGCATATACGGAAATTGTGCAGAAATTGCGCATATACGGAAATTGTGCATAAACGGAAGATATGCGCATATCTTCCGTATATCCCTAACATTCTTATATGTACATATCTTCTGTATATGCACGTCGTTTATGTATCTGCATTGTATATGCACAAATTCTATATACAGAAATTGCGCATATACGAAAATTGTGCATATACGGCAGATATGCACATATCTTCCGTATATACATAACTTTCGTATATGAGCAAATTCCATACACAAAAATTACGCATATACGCATATCTTTCGTACATGTGCATATTTTGTATATGTGCATCTACCTTATATGCGCAACTTCCGTATATTCGAATATCTTTCGTATATACGTAAATTTCTTATATATGCATATCTTCCGTGTATGCACATTTTTTATATATCTGCATCTACCGTATCTGCGCAACTTCCATATACAAAAATTACGCATATACGGAAATTGTGCATATACTCTTCTGTATATGCGTAACTTTCTTGTATATGCATATCTTCCATATATGTACATCTTTTATGCATGTGCATCTACCGTACATGTGCATCTACCGTACATGTGCAACTTCCATAAATGGAAATTTTTCATATACGGAAATTGTGCATATACGAAAAATATGCGCATATATTTTGTATATGCGAATTTTTTTTATATGCACATATCTTTCAGGTATATGTGCAACTTCTGGATATATACATAACCTCCATGTATTTGAAACATTAGTATATATAACTTTTGTATATATGCATCTTTTGTATATGCGCAACTTCTTTATATGCACATATCTTCCGTATATGCACAACTTTCGTATATTCACATATCTTCTGCATATGCATGTTTTTTATATATGTGAATCTACCGTATATGTGCAACACCCATATACAGAATTGCACGTATACGGAAATGTACACATATAAAAAAGTTATGCATATACGGAAGATATACGCATATCTTTTGTATATGCACAATTTCCATATATGTGCAATTTCCATATACAAAAATTGCGCATATACGGAAATTGTGCATATACGGAAGATATGTGCATATCTTCCGTATATCTCTAACTTTCTTATATGTGCATATCTTTTGTATATGCATGTCGTTTATGTATTTACATCGTATATGTGCGATTTCATATACAGAAATTGCGCATATATAGAAATTGTGCATATACGGAAGATATGCGCATATCTTTCATATATACATAACTTTCGTATATGCACAAATTTCATATACGGAAATTGTGAATATATACAATATATGCACATATCTTTCATATATGTGCATCTTTTGTATATGTGCATCTACCGTATATGCGCAACTTCTGTATATTCACATATATTCCATATATGCATAAATTTTTTATATGTGCATATCTTCCGTGTATGCACGTCTTTTATATATGCGCAACTTTCATATACAAAAATTGCGCATATACGGAAATTATGCATATACGGAAGATATGTGCAATTGTATATGCACATATCTTCTGTATATGCGTAACTTTCTTGTATATGCATATCTTCTATATATGTACATATTTTATGTATGTGTATCTACCATACATGTGTAACTTTTATATATGGAAATTTTTCATATACGGAAATTGCGCATATACGGAAGATATGCGCATATCTTTTGTATATGTAAAAATTTTCTATATGCACATATCTTCCAGGTATACGTGCAACTTCTGTATATACACATAACTTCCATGTATGTAAAACATTAGTATATATAACTTTTGTATATATGCATATTTTGTATATGCGCAACTTCCGTATATGAACATATCTTTTGTATATGCACAACTTCCATATACAGAAATTGCACGTATATGGAAATGTGCACATATAAGAAAGTTATGTATATACGGAAGATATGGACATATCTTCTGTATATGCACAATTTCCGTATATGCGCAATTTACATATACAGAAATTCTGCATATACGGAAGATATGCGCATATCTTTTGTATATCCTTAACTTTCTTATATGTGCATATCTTCTGTATATGCACGTTGTTTATGTATCTGCATTATATATGCACAAATTCCATATATAGAAATTGCGCATATACGGAAGATATGCGCATATCTTCCGTATATACATAAATTTCGTATATGCGGAAATTCCATATACAGAAATTACGCATATATGGAAATGGTGCATATACGCAATATATGTGCATATTTTTTGTATATGTGCATCTACCATATATACGCAACTTCCGTATATTCGCATATCTTCCGTATATGCGTAAATTTCTTATATGTGCATATCTTCTATGTATGCACGTATTTTATATATGTGCATTTATCGTATATGCGCAACTTCTATATACAAAAATTGCACATATATGAAAATTATGCATATACAGAAGATATGTGCATATCTTCTGTAAATGCGTAACTTTCTTGTATATGCATATCTTTCATATATGTACATCTTTTATGTATGTGCATCTACTGTACATGTGCAACTTCCATATATGGAAATTTTCATATACGGAAATTGTGCATATACAGAAAATATGCGCATATCTTTTGTATATGCGAAATTTTTCTATATGCACATATCTTCCAGGGATATGTGCAACTTCCGTATATACACATAAACTTCCATATATGCATGTCTTTTATATATGTGAATCTACAGTATATGCGTAGCTTCTATATATAGAATTGTGCGTATATGGAAATGTGCATGGTTCTATTGGGCGTATAGGAGGGTAATCAAGTCACTTTTTCATGATTTTACAAGTAAAACCCCTAAACAACTTTACTTGAGAATTCAACTAGGCCAAAGGTCATATACGGAAAAAAAATGCACTTATACGAAAGATTTGCGCATATACAGAAGTTGTGCAGAACGCTAGCCTCCATATATGTGCATGTCCTCCGTATATGCACTTCTTAAGTATAGGGACATAAGATATGTGCATATGGAGGCTGTCAGATATGCCTATATAAAGGATATGCATATATATGGAAGTTGCACATGCACATGATATATGCACATATCTTCCGTATATGTATAGTTTTCATATATACGTTTCAAGTATATGTGCATATATTCTAAATATGTCTATATACAGAAGATATGTGAATATACATAAGATACACATATAGAGAGAATATACACACATAAAAGTTCCGCATATATGGAAGATATGTGCAGGTAGAGAAGTTGAGTATATATATGGACTGTTGCGTATGCATATTATGGAAGTTGTGCACAACTTTTTTATATACTTAGATTTTGTATATGTGTATATATGGAAGATATGCATAGCTTCCATATATACGTAGCTTCCATATATGCACATATAAAAAAATTGAGAATAACTTCAACCTTTTTATATACTCAATTTTAACCTCCATATATATGTGGATCTTTTGTTTATGTGCATATACGGAAAATATGCACATACATACAAGTTGTGCATATACGAAAGATATGCGATACAAAATATGCACATATACAGAACTTGTGCTACCTCTCTATATAAAATTTATACTTCTTTGGTAAATACACATCTCTTTTATATATGTTCAAATCTTCCGTAAATACGCATAACTTCTGTATATGTGCACATTTTTCGTATATGCGCAAATTCTGTACATGCGTATATCTTTAGTATATGTGAAGCTTTTACTATATCGTAATAATATATTCGTCCACACATGCAACATCAAATAAGATATAAATCTAAAAGTAACTTAACTTGTAAACTTGATAATTTGTAAATAATAAAAACAAAATTCATTACAACTACATTCATCAAAAGTAATGTAACATTGATAGAATATAACATCACATCCACATAAAGATTTAAAATTCAATGAAGATGTTGTCATAAACACAAGTCTAAATTTATGTATTTGTATTCAAAATAGGTCCAACTATACATGTTTCTTTTTTACAAAATAGAACTTCATTTCCAACATAGATAACGGAATCTCACGCCCATAAATGACATAATGGAAAAACAGCATCATGCTCGATCTAAAGTATGGGTCTATAAGTCACCCTCGTCCCTCTTGGCACTCCCAGGTGGATTTCCAAATTGATATCTCTGCAAAAATTACAATAATCAATTAGTTGTAAAAATTGAAAGGCATATAATCAATTTCATTAAATCATGATGATATTTTGATCAAATACTCATTCTCACCGTGAGGATCTAAGGCAATGGAGAAGACAGCCTTTCCTGAGTAGATGGTAGAGCAGTTGATGACGGATATAGGCATGGTTCAGGGGTGCTAGATAAAGGCATGGTGGAAGTGAAATAGGGAAAAGGTAGTGGGTGTGGGCGACGATACACCCCCACTGGTTGTACGATAGTGGGAATCACTGTAGGCCGGGGAATTAACCTAGGGGGAAATTGGAATGTTAAGGGTGGACAACTGAAAAAATGAGAATGGTGGATGACTGAAGGGTAGGGGTGAGCATTGGGAAGGTATTACAGAGGTGGTTATAGGCATGGAAGAATTTATGAAGGAAAAAGTTGGTGGGTGTGGGTGATGATACATCCTAACTAGTTCTACAATGGGGGGAGCACCCTTGGGGAGGATATTGGGATGTTAATGGTTGAAGTAGTGTTCCCAATGCTAGATCTCTTTTCAATAGCATGTTCATCAAATAAACGAATTCGACAATTTGGAATGTTGTGAGATGCGGGTTCCTCAGCTATAACAATAAAAAAAGTTCATATAGTTATGCAAATGTGTTGAACATGATAATATATCGCATTTAACGTAAAACAATGCATAGCATGAAATTTCCATACCAATATTGGGTATAATAGAATATTGCATTATCTCAGGCGCGTGGTCCACATTTCTTTGTTTTTGACAAGATAACTCCGATTATTCATCCATTCTTTTTTTCTTGCATGAACTCGTCCAACCATTTCAAATTGTAGTTTATTTGTCCATGATTTTAACTTGCGACCACATCACCTCTTTTTATTTACTGGACTCAAGAAACTATGTTTTTTCTTGGTAGTGATCTTGGATGGAGTTATAGTATTGAAAAACATTTTGTTGTATTCTTGACATGCTTTGTCCACCAAGTTGTTCAATGCATATGCTTGTTCCAAATTTGTAGGTATTATGGATCTCAATTTCTCATGAGTTGATGAGTTAACACGTTTCATCTCATCATCTTCAGAGAATGCACTATCTTGTCGTACATTGGTTGATTCAACATTATATGAGAAATTCTCTAAATCATCAATGCTTGTTTCATCATGATAATTCAGATTGGGAGGAGAATCAAAGCATGGCAAAATCTCTGTTTGGATTTCTGGGCCCAATATAGGTGTTTCATTCAAATCAAATAAAATTCTAGGCCTTTCTGTAGTGGGATCAGTGACACCAGGTGCTACATTTTCACCCAAAATAGTGTTACTCACTAACATCTCAACTTTCAATACATGTTTATAGATATTTCCATTCAGGGCCCAATTGCAGTTGCAGAAGTGTAGATTAGAACTCTTATATATGACATTGTACCAAATGTCACGAGTATCCTTATTTTGGCTACGAACCAAACAATCATTACTCTTTTCATTAGGCACACAATTTTCATTTGGGATTTTCTTAGCTTTACACTTGGATGAATTCAATTGTTCCTGGATTTTTTTGGGTTGTACAAAACCAACTTCTTTTAAACGGTGCATATGATTGTAATATAATACAACTTTTGTCAACAAAACATAGATTAACCAATCAACCCTTCTATGGCATGCATTGTTCTTCTCACATAGGTACCTTTCTTGATATACCGATGGTAAGATTCAATGGCATTATTTGTATCTTGATTTGAATGTGGAAAATTTATGTATGCTTTTGCCCACATATCTGTAGAAAGAAATTTATTAGTTATATATTAATAAGTATACATATGACATGAAAAATAGAGTCATTAAAAACACCAATAAGAAGCTTACAAATCTTGTTGTTGGCTAACCAAGTAGTTCTAAAATATTCCAAAAAGCTTTTTGTTCACTAAATTCTTCAAATAAGCTTTCAACTTTCTTTTTCACAGATTCACCATCTTTACATGTGTGCATGATTTCTCCTAAACCACGAAAAATGCGTATTTGGTTTTCCCTTCCTTGGACCTTGTTTCCAACATTCTTCAACCATGCACGACAAACATGCCACACACATAATAATACTTTACACTTGATTGAAGACCTGGAATAACATAACTTTTAGAGAGATTATACATTAACAATATTTTTTATGCCTCTTATAAAAATAATAAACACATCACCTCAACACTTCAATTTCAGCAGTAGCATCATCTGTGATGAAGGCAAGAACATGCCAATCTGGTCACTCTTTTTTTCCAATTACAAGTAAGGCCAAGATCCATTTAGAAATATCAGTTATAGTATTGCGTGATGATATAACCCAAGCTACTAGAACCCCATTGTGATGTTCGTCGAAAACTATTAAGGTGTAAAGTTGATACTACATTACAAAAAATGTGCATAATTATATCTATATAAGATACATGCATTAATATGAGGTTACATAAATTAATCAGATTTAGGATAAATATGTGCTCACCCCGTACTTACTTGTACTAAAGGTTGAATCCATTGAGATAATATTATTGTGAGAGTATTTTAGCATAATTGAACACAACCACTTTGTTTGCATGCCTATGATAAAAGGGATATTTTCAACAAGATCTTGTTTTTGGTAGAAGAAAAAAATCTCTGGGTGTTCCTTATACCAGCTTTCTACACTCTTTGGATCAATTTGATCTTTAACATACTCTAGCCTTATGGTATCATTGTAAATGTTAATTATATCTTTTCTTGTCATGTATGTATCTCAAAATATCCCTGTGTATAACTCACCAGATCCATCCTTCACATCAGATATGAACTTGTCCCATATCATTGTAACATTAAAACCTCTTTTAATGAAATGTTGCACACTAGATCACATATCCCTTGTTAAATGTGGTGCATAATTGAATCTCATGGGCCTACCGATTGCATCTGTCCCATGAAAAATAACATTGGATTTATCAATATGCCTACATGCAGTATATATTATTACAGCATCATCTGGTCTCATTTGAAGTCGTTGCACAAAGAAGTGACATTGGTAACCAACTTTAATACTTTCATGTTGATTGCGGTTTGTATTTGGATCTGATGATGCACTCCTAATTCTCCTTTTCGACTGTGGACCATATGAACACCAATAACTGTACGTAAAAAAACTTACTACAAATTAGATACATTATTTATGCATATTGAAAAAATTATACGTACCTTGAAAAATCATATAGAGACTCACACAACCCACTCCAGATATGTTGAGTAATTGGTTTGTTTGATATCCTCTATTTTTTTACTTCGATGATTCTGAAGAAGAAATTGAGTGGGTGCACTTCCATTTGATTCCTCTCCACTTATGAAATCATCAAGTTGACAATATGGAATAACCGCAACTTGGTCCCCATCAATCTCTGTCCATGTTAAGTCTTCTGCTGAAAATTGTATCATATCTTCCGGGTCTTCAACTTCCAACTCGTTAATCCTCTCCCGCTTAGTCATTCTTAAAATACCTATACAAATTGCATTGAAAATAATTTAGTTTGAGTAAATATTATGGTCTTGATCAATGCATAGTGTACTAAGCATGCAAGTCTCCGTTTTAGGTAAATATTTTATACTTTTCACATAAACCACTTTGGGATTAAGTAATATTCAGGGGATCTAGTAATAAGTAAGATCATAAGATATTGGGTCATTAATAAGCTTAAATATCTCTGACAAATTTAGAGTAACCATGTATGACATATGAATTCTTTCTGGAGGTGGTGCCACCATGTTATTGTCAAGGGGCGACTTGTGATGAGTCACTGAGTTGGAAGGGGTCAAAGGGAACTACCTAACCCTGACACATGAGATGGTGCACTAATGGGTCCCTTCAAATAGGGATGAAAGGGAGAGACATAAAACCTCTCCCCAACCAACCCCCCAATATCAAGAGTAAAACCACTAAAAAACTTTGTGAATTAAGAGAAGAGGAAATCCCCTCTATTAAATCTTCTTTGAGAAAAACATACACGGTGGTGGTGACTTAGTAATGATATAGAATAGGATAGGGACTCAACTGGGATAGAATAGGATCAGCTAGCTCAAAAAGACAAGACTCACCAAACCACACCTCATTTTGCAATCTAGTTCCTCTAGCTAAAAAGCCAAAGCCTATAACCATAATCCCTGAAGAATAAAGGGTGGCATTGATTTGCGTATATATTGATCAAAGAATTATTCCCCCTTAAAGCATCCAAGAAGTTAACCCTAGATATTTTTTGGATACCTCCTTCACCCACTTTAGTATTAGAGCCAAAAGAGTGTTCAATGGAGTAATTTGAACCATACGCCCTGTTACATTCTAAAAATTCATCACCACCTTCAAATTTTGAAAACCAAAGTAAAATGAAGCCTTCAAAACTTCAAATAGTGCACAAGATTCAAATAATTAATTATTGAAATATCAAGAACCCAAAGAAATTCACTTTCACTTAATCCTATAGGATCTGTAATAACCCTTGTATCACCCAGTAGCCCACTTTATAACATGATAATTAGTGAGTTAAGAAAATTAGTAGATTTTTTAGAATTTTAATTGAATCATTAATAATTATTAATAGTAAGGATTTAATATTCTAGAATTTTTATTTTATTTTTTTTTGTTTTTAATTAAATTGACTAATTAAAAAAAATGCCACATAACCAAGTGTGTTAGACTTGCCTTCGTTAATTTGCACCTAATCTACCAATTAGTACCATTTTTCTACCCATTAGTTCATTAGTTAATTTATTGTTTTTCTAAGTAATAAAAATCATTTTTAAATAATAATAACATCATTCAAAAGCATAATATAGTTAGCAATTAAATATTAACATATAAGACCTCATGTGTGAGATAAACAACTCTTTCCATA
>APFE031654290.1:30002-87769 GCA_000404065.3 Pinus taeda
TATAATATAACTATCTTGGTCAATAAGTGAAAATTGGATAAAGTCACTGTATAAGATGACTCATCAATAGTATAATGATATATCTTATATAGCTTATATATCATTAAATCAATAAATCAGAACAAGATCCAATAAGACCCATGGATAGTTGGTTCACTCATATTAATTTTGAAGCAGAAAATATTCAAATAAAAGAATTATATTTTTTGAGGCCTAGCTTAAAGAGATAATTTTTTAGTATGACCCATGATGAAATTGTAATGTTCCATCATTTAAAATATATATTTAAATATGATATAGATTTAATACATTAAATTTTTATGGTATATTCCATTAAATAAATTCAATGATTTAAAATTATAATTATCTCAATTTCACACACTGAATTAAAAAATCTTAAAAAACAAAAAAAATTGATTAAATATAAAAAAAATTAATGCATCAAAAAAATTATGATGCATTCCATTAAATAAACTTAACAACTTAAAATTATAATTATCTCAGTTTCACACACTGAATTAAAAAAGATTAAAAAAACAAAAAAAAAATAACAGCATTAAACTACATTTCATGTTAAAATTTATAATGAATTATATAAATATCATTAAACTCATCATAGAATTTAGGTAAAGAATTAAAAAATTAAAAAAAGAAACAACTCGTAAAATTTAATAATTTTAATAATTACCTTTTTAATTTTGGACAATCTCTTATAGTATTTAACGGAGGAGGAATTGCACACTATGAATCCTTAGTATCCTATCCATGTTGGAGAGGGAAAAAAAAAATTGTTCAAATTTCTAGCACTGTTCTATTGATTGCTCCAACTGATGGGGATGAACAAAAATGAGTCTAATCCTATATCCAACATAATTCTATGTACAGTATTCAAAACTGTCAATGTAAGAAGTTTATGTATGAATTTGGGGTTATTCTTTGAAAAACTGAAGGCACTGTTCTTTGTCTCGTAAACTTCACTTGATTTGTCTGTAGATCTTCCAGTGTACCATCCACCATAGTTGTAGAATTTTAGTGCCAATAGTAACCCAAAAATGTCTTTGTACCATCCACACTAGGGAAATAAAGTGGTTCAAAATGTATCTGACATAGGGCATCACAAGCACCTAGATATGATGGACCCTTCATTTCAATGATACCCATGGCTGCTACTACCAGCTGCTGATATGAGAAGATAAACCTTTTCACCACGACTTCTATTGCCTAGAAGGCCAACAGAACATGTATTGTTGCAGCATGATAAGCACCTGAAGTGCTATGTGAGGGAAGTCCATGTGAATGAAACAAATGCATAAGTGCCTCCTGGAGCCTTGGTCCACCCTTTGGATCAGCCTCAACACCCATGAGTTTGGGCACCAGATGCCTTAGTTCCTTGCATGCATTTGTAAGGTCTCTGAGGGGGGGCAGACCGAAGGCAATATGTGCCTGCAAACGTACTTGTGCTACTAATTGCCAACTGGTGTTTAAGGCAAAGGAAATCATCCGGGTCGATCACTAGAAGAAAATTCACAATTTTTGTGAGCATCTTCCATATCCTTTCAACCATCCAACATTCTGCGGATGCTCCTCTGAAATCCCCAGAGTATATTCTTTGATATATTCTGTACAACAATTATTGGCCTACAAATACCCAGGCCTCAAAGATCTGGAGGACATTGTAAAGGCATCTTCTGGATTATGGAATTGTTTATGTTGTTTTAAAGAGTGCAAATATCTTGGCTTGCAGATTCTATCACATTCAAGAATAGGCTTACCTGACAAATTTGTTTCCCCCATACCTAAAGTGAAAGGAGTTCTCTGCATATGGCCTTCAATGGCAAGCCATATTCTAGAAACCATAGCTTCAGCTCTTTTCCATGTACCCAAACAAGGAAGTAAGCTCTCTTCACTTGTTCTGCTAACCACAGGTGAAGCACCAAGTCTCTGTCATACCTCATGGGCAACTTTCGTAGCAAGAACATCACTACTTATTGACAACTAAACAATGCGAACCTGCTTGTCATCTTCACAAATCATTGAAATCAACTCAATCTGGGAACTAATTAAGGATTCAAGCCTTCTCTTCCATTCCTCTTTGTCAATTTAAGTCCTTGTGTCACAGAGGATAGACGAAACAAACCAAAAAGTAATCTCCAATGACTATAAGGCAGCCTTTACCAACCCCTCTCTAGACCAACCAGGCCATTCCTTGAATTTCCACATGGCAGTGAGCTCGGGGAGATGCACATACCGCTCATAACCCGAACACTCCATGGGGGAGGGCTCTATGGACTCTTCAACAAAGGAAAAATAGGATGCCATTTATTTACAGGACATATCTTTTCCCTACAAACAAAACCAAGAGAGTAAATACACCGATGCTCTCCATATACCATAATCTAAAAAGGACAACATAATAATATATATACATGCATATATGTGTCTAAAATACACACCTCAACTAATGGGTATATTAAATATATATAAGATTCCATTTTCCTAATATGCCTCGACAAATAGGTGGCGAATTCAAAATGATGATTAGAAATGAACAAATATCCGAATAAGGTAACCTAGAGATATGGCAATCACTTTTAGCAAAACTTAAAGTTGAAGAAAAGAGAATATGAATAACATATTAGCAGAGGTCTTACCTATACTTGTTGACATGGACAAGTCACTAAATCAATGTTACCCCAAATTAATACCTTAAATGCAATTTTTATGGATACAAACCAAGATTTGGTTAAATAATTGAATGGAATGAACTATTGTGTACAAATACTATATCAAGATGACTCCACAAATAATGTGTTGAGAAACTTAAAGTTGAAGAAAAGAGAATATGAATAGCATATTAGCATAGGTGTTACCTATGCTTGTTGACATGGACAAGTCACTAAATCAATGTTACCATAGATTAATACCTCAAATGAAATTTTTATGGATACAAACCAATATTTGGTTAAATGATTGAATGGAATGAACTGTTGTTACAAACACCATATCAAGATGAACACACAAATAATGTGTTGAGAATGTGTTACTTAATAAATAAATGTATGTAATACTTATTGTGAAAATGGTAAATGAAGAAAGTGTCCAAAAATGAGTGATAATAACAAGAATGACTACTATTAAAAAAATTGAATAAATCAGACTATTATTTATTTTAAAGTAATATGTTAATGTAATGAAGAAAATGACATGCTAAGAATTTACATTTGAGAGGCACTATATTATATCAACAGCAGAGGGTAAGATAATGCAAATGAGGGAAATTCCATGATTACGCAGGGAAGAAAAATGCCTACCACTTTTATCTACCAGGGAACTTTTGGTGTCGCGTAAATTAGTTGCAATGTTTCAATTTAAAGTTAATTTGAGTCGAGGCAGTTTATATTTATTTTTGGATAATGTACTTAGATTTGATGGTGGGAATATACTGCCCTCACTCATTTATGGATGGATAACAGAGCAAATAAGGCGTGCCCTGGGTCTTAGCTTTAGCTTTGTATTAGATTGAGTGTCCTGGATTTTGGATTTTGGAATCTATGTTAACGTTCGGTCAGGTTGGCCTTACTCAACAACATACTTTAAACATAGGTGAGATTACTTGTAAATCCATTTTAAACACTAAAATTTTAAAACTGGAATAGAATAAAATGTTCTTAAATCTTTGTATTATTTAAAAAATTATATATAATAATTGAAGGGTGGGAATTTCTAATCGGGAAGAATCCAAACCAGATAATAGAGGTTCATTCATTCAGATTGTCACTAAAACCCAAGGTTATTACCAGCATTACCTCCAATCACTTAGAAAAAATTTAAACCAAAATTAATCTCATCCAAAAAATAAATTACCATCTTCTTACTCAAACAAATATTTAGGATTCGTCTGTTCGTTAACAGTAATCTTAGCCTTCAAGCCTTCATGCTCAAGTTGTTGCTCCGAAAAAAAATTGAAGGCATGTTCTTACTCTGACTTTAGGCTCTAAACTTTACGATTTTTCATCATAATATTTGAGGTTACACTTATCGTATATTTTGAATACAAAATTAGAATTATTAATCACTTTTTATTTAATGTTATAACTTCTTAATAATATTTAATTATTTGTTAACTGTGATTCTTGGAGGGGCAAAAGGTGATCTAATGACCTCTTTACCAGAAAGAGAAATCCGGAAAATGAACAATGGCCATGACTAATTGAAGGAAAAAACACACGTCCTTTGCTGTGAACAGGACCGGTGATTCTTTAAAGCTTGTATAACCTAAAAATATGCATCATTTTAAGGCTTAAATGAACTAAGATAACCATGGAAATCACAGTTGCATGAATCAGAGCAAGCATGTGTTAGCGACATTTTAACGGTAAAAACCTTTTTGGATAAAGCACCAAACCATTACAGATAGGCATTGACAACCTTATATGGTGACTTTTTTTTTGTCATATTACCTTGAAAAACTCCTTAAATATTAAAATGCAGAGATTTTAGAATTCACTAACAAATTCCTATCAGAGCCTTATGATTCACTGACAAATTCTTATCCGAGTATGGGCAAATTAGGTAAGAAAATAAAAAGAAAAATTTCCAAAATAGGTAACATATAAGCTAAGGCTTACCTGTAAAAATATTTGCGAATGTAAAATTAGATAAGAAAATAAAAAAGGAAACCTTTCAAAATAGCTGACAAATAAGCTAAGGATTACCAATATAAATATTGTAACATATTTGCCAATGTAAAAGACACTGAAAATAAGATTCAATTTTTCATTAAGCCTTTTCTAATCATTCTATAATTCTTCAAACTCTGTTCTTGGCGCATTTACAAACGAAATAAACACTTCATAGATCTGAATGAATCAGAGCAGACATATGTCAACGACATATTACCGGTAAAAGACTTTTCAATAAAATGCAACCATTAGAGATAGGTACTAACTAATTGTTTCAGAGTTTTTGGTAGAAATCTAGTAAAAGAAAATTAAGCTATATTATCTTGAAAAACTTTTTGAGGATTAGAATGTGGAGAGTTTATAGGTTATAAACAAATTATTATTTTATATGATCAAATTAGATTGGAAATAAAGGGAGAAAATCTTTAAAATTTGTATTTTATTATGAGTAAATTAGATTGGAAAATAAGGCTGGAAAATTTCCAAAATTTTGTAACAAATAAGTTAACGGTTACAAATATAAATTTTGGAACAGATTTGCTAATATAAAAGACACTGAAAATATGATTCAAATTTTCATTTCCTGTCTAATCATTTTACATTTTAATATTTTTTGTCTGAATTTAACAAAACATTTTTTATTTTTTTAAAGTTGACAAAACTACATGTTCAACATATCCACTGTATCACCCCATATCAACCCAATATCCATTGTATCACCCCATATCCTGATACTATCAGGAATTGAACCGATCATTTCAATACTTCAGAAAACTAGAACAAACTAAATTATGTAAACTTCACAAATCGAACTTTTAGGAAATTTGAAAAGAAAATACCAAAAACCCCCTTAAAAATACACTAGAATTTTAGGAAAACCCTAAAAAATTTCCTCAAAATCTTCCTCTGACATGAGTAAGGAAAATGGTACTGTTAGTGGTACTTCCTCTGGTTTCGAAGTTACAAGACTAGAGAAAGATTACCAGCTTCAGCAAGACTAAACCATGTTGAGGGTTTATCTCTGGAAAGCTCAAGCACAAAAAACTATCGTATAATGTAAAAAACAAGAACAGATCAAAACGCTTAAAAAACAACAGCGTTCAATGACAGTGCTAAAGAGGCTTCACTGAAAGTTGCGCGTTTCAAGCGTGTTTCTCTTTATTATTTTAATAATGAAAGGAACTAGAAATTAGAGTTTGCACACAAGAAAGTCGAAACGCCATGAAAGCAAGTGCAAAATAGAAAATTTTCAAAGAAAAGGGTCTCTCGGAGTCACTATTATGGAAATTTGTGCAGAAAAAACCATCCAATATACATAAATATAAATAGGCAATATAACTGTTTCAAACAAAACAGGCAGGAAACGCTGCAATAATTTTCTACCCTCGATTTCTTCATACATTGCGTGATCCCACCTACCCTCTGTAACTTCTCTTCGCCCGTGTTCTATTGGGAATTTAGCCAAAACTATTCGCAACAACCGGTGTAATGATTAAGCCAAAATTTGGCAAAAGAATAAATAAAATTAATATCTTGTGTGGTGCAATGTGACACATTCAAATCTGACAACGAGACACAGTACCCTCATCAAATTCAATTAATACTGCATAGAGCGAGCTGCAGTGGAGGCGGGCAAGAGTAGACGAGCAGAAACATCGATCAGGTGGGTCACCAGATATTTGTGGGAGTAGCATGCCATAGCATGCATGCATGCATGATGGGTGATGTGAGGGATGGCGACAGTGGCTACGGTAGAATGACGTAAGGATGAGGGACCAGTACTGTAAGGGAGTGCATTAATGGATCAATAGTTGTGGAAATAGGCTTTGTTGTGTTGCATATAACATGAAGCATGTTTGTGTGGAGATGAGCCAATCAATGTTAAAGTGTTGTATTATTTGTTTTTCCTCTATGTGCAAGCAATGTAAAGTGAAGTAATTAGAGCCAGAGTCAATGTGAGATTTGACAAAGAATGAAAAATGAAAAGTGAAGTAGAGATTGATTTTCTAAATATTTAAAATGGCTAGATAGATTACATTGAAAATATCAATAATGAAGCACTGAAGTAGAACTCAATACCTATGGAGTAAAATTGAAGTGTCTATGACACTTAGCTGACAACATAATCAAATGTGATGACACCAAACTGACACTGACATTAATATCTCAACATCCCCTCCTAATCTCAATTGTTACAAATAGAGACACTTACAATTTCTAATTGTTCTCTTTGAAATTCAAATACATTCTTGCCCAATGGCTTTTTGAAAATATCTGCTAGTTGATCTTTGGAACTACAAAAGGAAAGTATTATGTGTTGGAGGTACTACCCACCTACATGCGGACACTTAGTTAGAGCATGGGACTACATGCAAGATTACTTCTGCATGATTTACTCCTTGATTTGCTCCTTCTTTAACTCTGCAACTGGCTAGTTCTTCTGCATGATTTACTCCCTGATTTGCTCCTTCTTTAACTCCGCAACTCGCTAGTTCTTCTGCATGATTTACTTTTCCTGACTTTCTCCTCTTTTCACTCAGCAACTAGCTAGTTCTCCCCGTAACTTGTTCTAGGTATTGAGTCCTCTCATTGATCACCACTATGGTGCATTTCCTTGGGATCTTCACCCAGTAATGCTATATCATGAGAATTGTAACCTACTTTCTAATGAATCATTCTTTTGTTCTTTCGATTTTCTTTTAATGTTTTTGCTCTACAAAGCTATGTGTTCAACCTTTACTAGCTACATTCATCTGTGAAGGTTTTCTAACACATTTACATGGTATCAGAGCCCACAGGTTTCTAGATAAAAGGCACACCAGTACTTTATTTTGCAGATATTAAAGCTTGGACATCGAAGATTGACAGAAAAATGGAGTTTCCAAAAGCATCAATCCTAACACTGTACAACTATCACGAATGGAAGGACCAAATGGCTCAATACCTTCGTCAAAAAGGGTTGTACAAGATTACCATGCCTACAGAAGTGGAACCCACTTCAGCCATAGAGAAACCCAAGTACCTCAACCACATGGATGAGGCCCACGGATCCATATGCATGTGCATCTCCCCAGAGTTGCAGTTTCATCTATCTGCCTGCAATACTCCGAATGAGATTTGGAAAAAGGTTGAATAACTCTACAGGAAATAGGATGAGATGAAAGGACATCTGCTCGAAGTGGAACTGTTGTCATTGAATCCACGAAACTATGACAGAATTCAAGACTTCTTCACCAAATATAATGATCTATTACTACAACTCAAGGGTTGTGGAATTGACAAATCAAAGCAGGAGAGTCGCCAAGTTCTCTCTATTATGTCAAAGCTCAGACTGGAATACTCCATCTTTGTGTCTGCATTTCATTCAGTAAGGCTTTCAACGGGTAAATCCTACACTATGCCTTCTCTCAAAGAGTTCATGGAGTCCCTTACTTTTGAGCAAGATAAACTCATTGGCATGGGGAAAATCAAACCTCCAAAAGTGCATGCACTTGCTATGCATGATGGCAGCCACAATAAAAATCATAGATCTGATTCAAATAAGAAAAATCAGTAGCAAAAAGACAAGGGAAAAGCGCATTCCCATCCAAAGAAGGAAGGGTGCACCAAGCCCTTTAGTGACTCCTCCGGCTCAAGAAATGAGAAAGGGAAGAAAGGAAACAAATGCACCTACTGTCAAAGAGGATTCCATCCAGAATCTTGTTGCATGAAGAAACAAATTGACCAAATGGCAAAAATCCTTCAAAAGCACAACCTTGGGGACCACATTCCTCAGGGCGCCAAGAAGAAAACTGAGGATTTGCCACGCGGGAAAGGTAACAATTTTCATGCTTTAGTTGAAATTAATTATTCCCCTGATGCATGGATTATAGATTCTAGTGCATCACATCATATGGCTACTGCAAAGGAAGTCTATTCCTCTTTGGATGCATGCAAAGGACCTCCCATCCTCATGGGAGATGACTCACCTATTGAGGTCACCGGAAAAGGTAGAGTGGAACTTTTACACGGAAGCTTTGAAGATGTGATTCATGTTCCAAAACTTTCGGTAAAGCTACTTTCAGTTTATCAGATCACTCATTCTGGCACAGGAAAGATAGTGGAATTCACTCCAGATGCAGTGAACATATATGACCTAAATAGCAGCTCCAAAATTGCAACCGATGAGGTAAACAATGGAGCCACACTATATACATTTTCTGAATTTATTGAATCTGAATCCTCCTTATTGCTTACACATGATGATGATAGTAGCAGGCTTTGGCACAAGAGGTTTGGTCACTTAAATTACAAGTATATGCAGCAGCTAAGCAAGAATGAGATGGTGGAAGGCTTGCTGAAGGGTGTGTCCTTGGCAAACATCCTAGAGAAAAGTTTGACACTGGCAAGACTAACAGAGCATCCTCTCCTTTAGATCTGATCCATAGTGATCTCATATGGCCTTTTCCTCATCCTTCCATCAACAAAGCAAGGTATGTGCTTACATTTATTGATGATTTCTCACGGTATACTTGGGTGTATCTTCTTAGAGCCAAATCTGAAGTTTTTGCACACTTTGAAGATTTCAATGCACTAGTTGAGACACATTCATAGAGAGAGATCAAAGCCCTCCATACAGACAATGGGGGGGAATATGTTAACACATCACTTCAGAACCTTTGCCTTGAGTCCGACATACAGTTGCAATACACAGTTCCATACACTCCGCAGCAGAACGGAGTTGCTGAGAGAAAGATCAATCTCTTAAAGAGATGGCTTCGTGCATGTTGCATGTTAAGTCACTACCTCATAAGCTATGGGCTGAAGCACTTAATTGTGCTAACTACATCCAGAACAAATCTCCTCATAGGTCTGTCAAGGATCAGACCCCCTTTGAGGCTTGGAGCAGCACTAAACTGGAGGTCACCCACTTCCGTGTTTGCAGCTCCCGAGCATGGGCCAGGATCCCCTCTTAAAAGAGGAAAGCTCTTGATCCACAGAGCATTGAGTGCATCTTTGTTGGATACCCTGATGGTGTGAAGGGATACCGACTCCTGATTTCCTCTACGGACAAGCTCATCATTGAGCGAAGTGTCAAATTTGAGGAAAGTCTCTCGCATGCACCTCAATTTCCGCATGTAGACACCTTTTATCTACCTCACGTCCGAGATGATGACTCAGTACACTCAGATGTAGATACAGAGCATGCAAATGTCGTGGCAGAGCATGCAGATGCAGAGACAGAGTCTTCAGATACAAATCCAGTGCATGCATATGATGATCTACATCCAAGCCCAGATCGGGCTTCCAGTAGTGAATCAACTTCCCCTGTCATAAATCAGAGAACAAGGAGCTTACGTGAGATATATGCACAAGACCACCCAACTACTAGAAATGGTTTTGTGGGGGATAATTATGATCCGCGAAGGACTAGCTCAGAGTTTATTGAGTCTCCTGTTGCCCTCACTGCCACTGAACCAACACCATCCCAGCATTGTCATTTGGTTCAATCTTCTGATCCACAGTCTTATGCTGAGGCTGCTAGGCATCCATCTTGGGAGTCCACCATGGAGGAGGAGTATAACTCACTCCTTGGGAACCAGACCTGGGATCTGGTCCCCCTTCCTTCAGGAAGGAAACTTGTCTAATTCAAATGGGTCTACAGGACCAAGCGTGCTGCAGATGGGCAAATCACCAGACAAAAAGCTAGGCTAGTAGCCAAAGGCTTCCAGCAAGTGCATGGCATTGATTATGATGGGACCTTTACTCCAGTAGCAAGGATGGATTCCATACACCTTGCACTTGTCATTGCGGCTACCCATGGGTGGGAAGTACATTAGATGGATGTGAAGAATGCCTTTCTTCACGGAGACCTATCTGAGGAGATCTACATGGAGCAACCACTTGGTTTCATTCAGGATTCATCTTTGGTCTGCAGACTGAAGAAATCTCTCTACAGCCTTAAGCAGGCCCCAAGAGCTTCGTATGCGAAGATGGATTCGTTTCTCTTATCACAAAACTTTGAAAGATGTAAGTCTGATCCAAATGTTTACATGCTCAGGACACATGATTCTCTTCTTATCTTATTTTTGTATGTGGATGATCTCCTGATCACCGGCAGCTCAGCTTCATTGCTGCAGTCAAGAGGGCCTTCCATGATAGGTTCTTGATGACGGACATGGGTCCTTTACACTTCTTTCTTGGTCTTGAGATTAGCCAGGATGCCACAAGCATCAAACTCTCTCAGGCTAAGTATGCACGGGATCTCCTTGAGAGATTTCGCATGACTGACTGCAAGCTAGCACCGACTCCTTTTCTATCTGGGGTCCTCCTTGAGGATGGAGGTGACAGTCCATTAGTTGACAACACTCTCTACCAACAACTAGTGGGGAGCTTATTGTACCTCACCCACTCCAAACCAAATCTCTCATATGCAATATGGGCAGTTTCCAGATACATGCAAGAGCCGCATGAGCTACACTAGAATGCTGCCAAGCGCATCCTCCAATATGTGCAGGGCACCATCTCCTTCGGGATTCACTATGCAGGAGGAACTGCATTGAATCTCCTTGGCTTCACTGATTCTGATTGCGCAGACAACAACATTGATTGCAAGTCCACCTCCGGATGTTCACTCAGTCTAGGGTCTGGCCCTATCTGTTGGTCGAGCAAGAAGCAGGCTGCTATTGCTCTCTCATCAGCCGAGGTCGAGTATAGAGGAGTAGTCAACATCACCATTCAGGCTCTGTGGCTACAACACTTCCTGATTGAGTTGGGCATCTAGTTCCACCAGCCCATTGTCATCTGGTGTGACAACCAGAGCACTCTCAAATTCTACAGGGATCCAGTACAGTGGCAGCGGATGAAGCACATAGAGATCCATATGCACTAGATCAAAGACTTAGTACATGATCGAGTCATTGATTTGTAGTTCTATCCTTCAGCAGAACAAACTGCATACATCTTCACCAAGACATTCACTGAGAAGAAGTTTCGCTCTCTGCGCAATTGTCTTGGAGTGAAGGGCACAGTTTCTTAGCAACTGTCTTTTCTTCCTCTTTTCTTTTGATTACATTGTATTTTGAGCGGGGGTTTTTCCCACGAGGTTTTCCCTCTTTCCTCAATTTTAGTACAAGTTGCACTGTATTTTGGGTGACCTTTGGCCTTAGTTTCCAAGGCCCATTTTCTATTTTTCCCCATAGTGGTGTTCAGGGGGGGTGTTGGAGGTACTACACACTTACATGCAGACACTTAGTTAGAGCATGGGACTACATGCAAGATTCCTTCTGCATGATTTACTCCCTGATTTGCTCCTTCTTTAACTCCGCAACTGGCTAGTTCTTCTGCATGATTTACTCCTTCTTTAACTCCGCAACTAGCTCGGTTTTCTGCATGATTTAGTCCCTGATTTGCTCCTCTTTTCACTCAGCAACTAGCTCGGTTTTCTGCATGATTTAGTCCCTGATTTGCTCCTCTTTTCACTCAGCAACTAGCTACTTCCCTCCGAAACTTTTTGTAGGTGTTGAGTCCTCTCATTGATCACCACTATGGTGATTTGCCTTGGGATCTTCACCCAGTAATGCTATATCATGAGCATTGTAACCTATTTTCTAATGAATCATTCTTTTGTTCTTTCAATTTTCTTTTAATGTTTTTGCTCTGCAAAGCTGTGTGTTCAACCTTTACTAGCTAGATTCATCTGTGCAGGTTTTCTAACACATTTACACCCATCATTAACAAACTCACAAATGAAATGAAAATGGGTGTCAATGTGTTTGCTCTTTTGTGGAAAACATGAATTTTTGATAAATAAATTTTTGAACTGTTATCACAATAGATTGGAGTTGGCTCCTTCTAAATATTTAAAATATCTTTCAATAATCTTCTCAACCACACAGCCTGACAAGCTGAGAATTTATTGCTACATATTCTTCCTCTGTAGAAGATATTGAAATGATTGACTGTTTCTTGGATGCCCATGAAATCTTATTGGTTCCAAGATGAAAAGCATACCCTGAGGTGTTTTTGTGAACATCTAAACTCCCTACATAATCGTTGTCTGTATAACTTAAAAGTGAACAAGTTTCTGAATGTGTATAGAAAAATCCATATTTTGTTGTCCCTGTAATATACCTTAAGATCATTTTTGCAAACTTCCAATGAGAAATCTTAGGTGACTGCATAAACCTGGAGACAAAACTTGCTGCAAACATAATATCAGGTCTAGCTGAAGTGAGATATAACAAGCTACCAACTAAACTTTAATACAGTGTGGGATCAACTAGTGTTGCTACATCTTCTTTGTTCAATTTAGTGCCTTGAGCAATTAGTGTATCTACAAGATTGCAATTGGTCATTCTGAACTTTTCGATGATATAAGTGGTATATTTTTGTCGACCAATAAAAATTCCATTAGTAGATTAGTGAATTTCAAGTATTTCATGACTCCTAGATCTATCATATCAAACTATGTTTGCATTGCAACTTTGAAATATTCTAACATCATATTTCCTGTATAAAGAAGATCATCTACATAAAGGCATATAGTAAGAATTTTAACTTCTAAGGATCTCTTAAATTAAAGCACTCTTAAATACTTTAAGGATCTCCTTTTGGCTTTAACCATGCAAACATTGAATATCGACTTTGGGTTGGCTTTGCCAGTGCTATTCTTCCCGTTCTGCAAGCAATGAATCGGGAATAGGATTTTGCATAATCACACCTATTTTGTTCATGCGATTCCGTCCAATTCCTGAATATTCTGAGAATCAACAATCGACATAAGCTCAAAGTTGATCTACACCTCATAAAAATTATAGCACTCTTAAATACTCTAAGGATCTCCTTTTGGCTTTAACCATGTGAACACTGAATACCGCCTTTGGGTTGGCTTTTCCAGTGATATTCTTCCTGTTCTGCAAGCGATGAATAGGGAATAGGAGTTTGCATAATCATGCCTATTCCGTTCATGTGATTCCATCCAATTCTCGAATATTCTGAGAATCAGCAATTGACATAAGCTTAAAGTTGATCTACAACTCATAAAAATTATAGCACTCTTAAATACTCTAAGAATCTCCTTTTGGATTTAACCATGTAAACGTTGAATATTGGCTTTGGGTTGGCTTTGCAGTGTTATTCTTCCCATTCTGCAAGCGATGAATCAGGAATAAGATTTTGCATAATCACGCCTATTATGTTCATGTCCAATTCCCAAATATTCTGAGAATCAACAATCGACATAAGCTCAAAATTGATCTACACATACACATAAAAATTATAGCACTCTTAAATACTCTAAGGATCTCATTTTTGCTTTAATAATGTAAACACTAAATATGAGCTTTGGGTTGGCTTTGCCAGTGCTATTCTTCCCATTCTGCAAGCTATGAATCGAGAATAAGATTTTGCATAATCACGCCTATTCCGTTCATGCGATGACGAAGAAATTGGCCAGAATGATACCACCCTCTCACTATATACATTCAGTATCTCATTGCTCGCTGCTTTATCATACCCTACATCTTGGATTTGTCTTCCTGATCGAGGTATACAAGGCTGCCTATATGCATACCATGGAAGAGAAGTGCAGAGACATGTCCAGAATTCATGTTTTCTTGATCCATTTTCTCCTATTACTAAAAAAGTTTAAGAAAAGGTGTTCTGGTAGAATGCAACGCCGACGAGCCATTTGATCTGTAGCCTACATGAAAACAAGGACACACAAAGATGACGATGAAAATGAATCGAATCGTCCCTCCTCAGAAATAACGATGAACATGAAAAAAGATCATCCCTCCCCCTGATTGTAACATCAACTTTTTTTTTATTAAATTGAAAAAAATTGTATAAAAAATGGTAAGGATTAGAATTTTCCACTAAAAAATTATATAATAAAAATATATATTATAATTAAAAGATTACTTTAATATAAATTATGTCTATATTTATTTCTATTAAATATTTATTAAAATTAAATTTCAAATATCCAAATTTAAACTATTAATAATAATTGAAATTCCAAAATCCTAAATTTTTTAAAATAATTTAATTTAATTATTTATATATTAAATTATAATATCTATATTTATTATAAAAATAATTCATTTTAAAAAAGATAAATAATAATATTTAAATTTAACAACATAATAGCATTTTATAACCATCCACACTCTATATTGTAATAGAACATTTGTTATATAATTAGGTTCTATAACTATCCACATCCTAGAGTGTAATAAAGTATTTGTTATATAGTGTAGCTTCTAGAATCATTTTTTGTGAGAAAGATACCTCTTCATATTCCCTATACTTTTCCTTCAAAAAAACCTTTTACAATATTCTTTTTTTCCAGTAAGATAGAGTGGAACAAAAATACAGTGCATATAAAGTGCATATGTTCAATTTGATGTATCCCATCATTGATCACTATTTATGTAAAATAAATTGAAGTCATTAGCAACCCAAGTATATGTCATCTACATATTACATTCATAGTTGTCAGCATCATCTAAATATAAACCTGACATATGTTGTTTCATTCTATACAATATCCCATCCTAAAGCATATTTGTACAGGATTATTTGCACCGTATCGGTAGAAAGGAAAAACAACTTTTATGTGTCATTACAAAAATAAACATATCCTGTGCATTCAAGAAAGCTTGTAGTACATCATCCTGTAAGTATCACAAAATCACAAAAAGTATACAAAAAACAACTTAAAACAGGCAACTGATTCCTTGCATTAGTAGATGATTTATCCTGGCAAAGGAAGCAAACTAGCATCCACTATGTTCATCTGTCACGATATCAATATGCATGCCGTCTAGTTCATCCAGTAAGCCCCTCTTTGAAATACAATCTGCATTTTGGTTTTGTTCTCGTCCTATGTGCTGTAGAGTTGAGTCCTTTAAAGTATGCCAAATGTGCTCTATTTGGCATAGCCATCCATTCAACATAGACTATTTAATTTTGATTTTACCATGAATGTGCTCAATAGTGGTCCTAGAGTCTCCATATATATGAATACTCGAAATGTTGAGGAAAGTAGTGAACCATAATAATCCCCATAAGGCAATCACTTTTGCCTTCATATTTGAGCCTCTACCAGCTCCCTAGTGTACCCAGTATTCCAATATCTCTGAAAATTTGATCCAAAATCCACATCCACATATGCCTCTTTGTTCCGCCTCGTAAAAAAAACCAATCGAGTATGTAATCTCAGGACCATAACTCTTCTCTGCCTTTTTCTTTTGACCGTTATCCTGTGAGTTTCCAATCATATATCATTGCTTAATATTGTCCAACATCTGCACAGCATCACCTAGGGAATTTTCAAAAATAATTATGTTGTGTTTGTTCCAGAATTCCCAGAAAATTGCAAGGAGAATCGTATGCCAAGATGGTTTTTTATTACTCCACCAAATCAAACAGTTCTCAATATTATCAAAACATGTGTAGGGAAAACCCACATATGCAGCAATGTGTTCCCAATCTTTATAGCAAGGGAAAAGTTAGGAATCGATGTGTATTATCTTCACCGACATGTCTACAAAGTATACAATATGTAGGCCCTGGAAATTCATCTTTTGTAGTTTCCCCCGTATAAGAATCTTATTATGCCATACAAGCCAAATAAAAGCAGTCATTTTGATAGGCATCTTTGTTTTCCAAAAATTGTAGAACCAACATACCTCAACAGATTGTGTCTCTTGTCTGCAAAGGGCATTATATGCATTTGCCACCATCACTCCTCCAACCTTCATCTTCCCATTCCATGCAATCTGATAACCCTTCGCATCTTATTAAATATCAGTCATTTTCTTAATCTGCTTGACATGTTCCCATTCTTATGTCATCTGGTCCGTCAGTCCTAGATCTCTAGCATTTTTCCATATTGGTATATGACCATACCATTCTTGAATCACTTGATTCTAGAAAAAAATACCCCGCCTATTCAGTTTCTGAATCAGCTCCATAGAAAGCATATCATGTGTATCGATACCCATAATATGATCCAGTCCCATAATAATATGGTGTCCCAGTCCCAAACGCTAACACAAGCTCCTTAAGAATAAGTTCTTAATTTTACATAAACTACGCCATATAGTCGAGCCCATAGGGACCCCGATATTACCACTGTGCATCCACACAGTAAAAGGTTTGTTCTTTAAGTATTTTTTCTACATCCCCATATGCCAGCGCTGAATATTGCCCTCCAAAGCATTTTCATCAATAGAGTCCATCCAAATAGCTTCAGGTTTAATATACCCCAACCACCCATGCGCTTTGGCAAGGTTATCAGCTCCAGTCTGGCCAAATGGTATTTGTGGGAGCGCGTCATCCCTGACCAAATAAATTGTGCCATGAGACGATTCATTTTATGTAGAATAACCTTAGGGGGATGGTATAAATGAGTCCAATATACTCCCAATTGAGTAATAATAGCTTGTGTGAGTGTAATTCATCCTCCTAGGGAGAGGCATCTAAATTCCCAACCTGTAATCCTTTTATAGAATTTATCTATCAGCCACATCCAGTCCTGATTTCGATATCTACTAGGTTTGATATGAAATCTGAAATATTTTATACCACCTTCTATAGAGTCTACCTCAAGCCCAAACAAATTTTGTATAAATGCAATGTCATCCATGTTGTAGGAGCCATATAAAATGGAAGATTTGAGTACATTCATAATGAGCCTCAATGCCCTCTCAAATATTTTAAAGATATGCGATAATACATACCAGTCAGCTTGCTTAATCAAACCCATGATCAATACATCATCCACAAAGAAGTTGTGTGAGATTTTGATATCCCTGCCCAAGCTCAGTGCCCCGAATTCTTCATTTTCAACCGCCTTTTTTATCTTCAAGCTAAGGCTGTCCATCGCCAATATGAACAATAGTGGTGAGAGGGAGCACACCTGTCTGATATCACCAAAGAATCTATTTTGGTATCCATTGATCACAACAACAAATCATACATTTGTGACACACGCCATTATCCATTTTGTGCCTCTGTGATGTATTCCTATTTTATGGAGGATCATCCTCAAATACCCCCAGTCGAGGCAACCATATGCATTATGAAGTTCCACTTTCATGATGGTTGCGTTTAATTTTTTTCCATGTATAGAATGTATGCACTCCTGTGCGATTGCCACCACATCATGTATCTACCGGTCTTGTAAAAAACATATTGTTCTAGAGAAATGTACTTTGATAGTGTGTCCTTTATCCTGTTGGCAATCGTTTTTCATATAATCTTATAGATAACATTACAAAAAGAAATGGGCCAATAATCTGATAACAAACTAATTTGTCCTTCTTTGGAATCACAGTTATGTACGTAGAGTTGATATGTGGATGAATATAACCTCTATCTCTCAATTCCTGCACCATATTTACCAGATCTCCCTTGAATATGTCGAAGAAATGAGCGAATAATTCAACCGTCTAGCTGTTCGGGCCAGGATTCCTATCACACTTCATGGTTTTTAGTACCCCCCAAATTTCTTCCTCTAAAACCTCCTTGCACAAGTTGTTGTTTTCTTCCTCCTTGAACATATGTGGGTACTCCTTTATCTCCCAAATTGGTCTTCTATGTTCTCATGTTCCCTATGGTTGTAGGCCCTCTCGAAATGCAGAATCACCTCTTTGCTAATCCCTTGTTGTGTCATATGTTTATTTTCCACTTCATCGACAATTTCCCATATAGAATTGATTTTCCTTCTATAGTTAGAAAAATATATGGAAGGTTTTCATGTTTTTGTCGGCTTCCCGTATCCATATAGCCCTGCTCTTAAGGCTCCATATCGCCTCCATGTGCTGCAATATCTACTTCCTCTTCTGTTCCAGTGAGTGTATTTTATCCCAAACCACCCCAGATAGTTGTTGAGTTAATAGCTGAGGTCGAAGAGAAGACAAAGCCTCTCATATCTCAATCAATTCAATTTTTTGTAATGTGATTTGTTTGTGCTCCCAGCATTTAACGACCTTTTTTAGGGCACAAATATTTTGCAGCATATGAATCTTATGGGAAGAGGAATTTGATATGTTCCTTTTCCAGTGTTCCTGGACCAACTTGTCAAATTTGGGGTGCACCAACCATACCCGATTGAACTTGAAAAGCATTCCGACGCGTACATCCCTACAACGCCAACCAAGAGTAATGGGCAGATGATCTGATATGAAATTTTCAACAATGTCCAATTGGACAAAACCAAGTCTCTCGACATCTTCTTCTTGGAGAAAAAATTGATCCAGTGTTTTGGCCACGTAGTCATTTCCCATTCTCCCGTTGTCCTAGGTTTGCCCAAACTTACAAGGACGAATATCAATGAAGTCATAATCAATAATGATATCTTTTATTTGAGGAGAAAATACCAGGTCTACTCATCCATTACCTCCCCATGCCTCATCCACATCAATTGTACAGTTCATATCCCCCAAAACTCTAGTCGTCGTTTTAATTTTGTGTCCTCCCACTTAATCTTAATATGATCCAGAAAACTACCACAATTATCTTTCTCGATCAATATCCAAGTAATTCGCTTATCTTTGGCCCCCAAACACTATGGATCAACGTATACACATAGACCAGTAGCATTACCAATATCCTTCAGAACTTGCATAGTCCAAAATTCAATAGGTAATCTTGGTAATTTTACCCATATAAGCTTGTTTTTGGGCATCTCCTTCAGGGGATTAAACCCCACATACCATGCATGCAACGCTAAGAAGTTGTGCCCCTATATCCACATATTTTTTTTAATTTTCTGCAAATCCTCTTCACAGAGGAAGTGGAAGTTGTACCAACCCCCCATTAGTCTCACCATTGTTGGAATATACCCTAACATTGATTTCCACTTCGAAGCTATCTAGTCCTACATCTCTCCCTCACTTGGATCATAGAAATACCATTTACCCACTAGTGCCCTTCTCCTCAGACTAGAAACTCTGTCAATAAGCACATCGTAGTGAAAACATAGCATAGGAGTCCGGGTGGCAATATCCATGGAACGTTGTTTGTTCTTGCTACGTTGTTGACCAACTTCCCTATAATGCACTTGTACACGGTTGATGCATGTTCTCCACATGGCCTCCCCATAGGAGTCATTTCCGGGCACCATGAGGGTGGCAGTGCTAGCCCACCAACCCATTCAGATCCCATGCCTTGTGGATACTTAGTCTCAGCCTCCAACATGGCCCTGATGAAATCTTCTTGTGCCAACATGTCTGATTCAAAAGGGTCCATCCAAAATGAGTGTTCAATAAGATGTGAGGTCCGGCACAACTATGATCATAAATAGCTACTAAGAACTGCCATGTATGGTCATAAATAGCAATAAAGGATCTTCAGGTAGCAAGGACACTTAAACCAGCGAATCCATCAGCAGATCCCAAAAGAGAATGTTTTGGGATTGCAACAGCGTCCAGAAAATCTACTGTATCATATATAAAATACCAACAATACAAAAACCGAGGTACGACACCGACCCATTGTACCCAAATAGAGTAAACCAAATAAGTACTATTATATAAAAGAAAAATATATAACACCTACAACTACACCACGTATTCAATTTGAAATCATGTCTGGGACAGATTTGTCAGTAGAAGAGTATTGTGATGCGGACCCAAGTCAAATCACTTAAATCTTCCCCCTACCAATAGAAATTTAAACAAATAAAATCCATTGGATTAGTCACACCGATGTTCTATGAAAAAATATTGTCTGTAAAACCATTGAAGCTACTTAATAGGTCCAAATGAAGTTGAGAAACTAGATTGAAGATTGAAAAAATTTCCAGTTACTCTAATCTCGTTAAACCCAAATGTGTGTGGGCATCTAGTTGTATATTAGCAATCTGTCATTAAAAAGATGTCACAAGCATTCCTCGCACCATCAGCAACAACATCCCCACACCACCTATTAGATACATGGAAGCCAAACTCCTTGCAGGGTCTAGTGATAATGAAAGAGTCTTTCCACCTATTCCAAAGAGTAGTTATTTTCAAGATTACCTTCCTGTTGTGGAATGTGAGGCCAGGTCATAGAAAAAAGCTCATCAGTCCGCCAATGTCCAACTAGAAAGTGGGTTTTAATGATGCAATAAATAATATAGGATGCAAATATCCATAAAAACTAAATATGATTTTATTGAAAAATAAAAGAAACATGTATTTTTATTTTTAGTAATATGATAATTTATATTAAAAAAAAAATAGAATATAAATGATTAAAAAACATTAAAAATTATTTAAAGATCATTCTAATGTGAGGAATAATCATAAACAACTAAATAATTTTTTGGAAATAAAAAATAATGATAACTGGTCTTTCTATTAATACATCCATTTATATTTTAATGTTGAATCTATAAATAATTAAAAAAAAACAGATTAAAATAAATATGTTTATTTATTATTTTATCTATTATTTAAAATAATTAAATTTATATGTCTATTAACCTATTGTAAATATTTTAAAAGATATGATAAATACATTAAAGTATGAAATATTTCATCATTTTTAATGTTTTAATTTAATAGTATATTAATTTATTGTATCTTAATTAATTAAAAATATTAAAAAAATTACAATAATTAAAATAAATCTAAAAATTACGTTTAAATAATCTGAATTAAAATACTTTAAATTATAAATGTATAAAAAAACATTTGAAAATAATATTCCACAATTATCTTTTAAATACTAAAATATAAAATACCCTACTAATCTGTCGTATTAAGATACCTCTTTCCTAGCATGTCAAGGAAAGCTTTATTTTCCTCTTCTCTTTGCAACTCTTACATTAATTACCATGCTACACCATATCCTCGGTGATTTTAGGCTTTCTTTCTCTTATTATTGAAAGCTAAGAAGCTATTGTCGAATATTAAAATGTAAGAGGTGTTAAAGGAGTTTGGGTGAAGATTTAATGATGGAATCAATTTATAGTTGGAAGTTGGGGTTCATGGTCATTTTGAAAGTAATATAATGTATTTTATAAAGATATAAAAATTTTATTGTAATTTTTTTATGAAACAAAATTAGTAAATTAAACTTATTTTTGAAAGTTGGTTTTTCTAAAATAATTTAGAGGATAGTGTCTATGTGCTGTGAAATATTAATGTTATTTTTAGTTTATTTCTCTTTTATCTTTTTAGTAACCTAAAATGATAATGTTAATGTGGCTTGCTGCATGTTTACTCATCTTTCCTAAGGTCAAAATATGCATTCATCTCAATTTTTTATAAATATATACACTATTGAATATGTAACCGATGGTGTATATATAGAGTACGTATGCACTTATCCCTTACATTTCTTTATGAACCGCAACGTTGTAAATGCTGCATGCAGAGAAGTCTCATATAGACGTAGCCTATATATGTAACACAGTTGTAATTTTGCTTGTAAAATGGTGTCTAATATTATAGACCTAACCTATGAATGGTATAATGCAGGCATGGAATCTGTTCGAGCAGAATCAAGTTTTGGATATTGTCGATCCATTGTTGGAGTGGGGCCGGGGGGCAGTACCCAAGAGAGTGGGTGGGTGCTAAGAGTGATTACTGTAGCACGTCTATGCACCCAAGGCTCATGGACGCAACGACCGGAAATGTCAGAGGTTGTGTCGATGTTAACCAACCATTCAGAGAGAATTGTTGAGCCCACATGACCAGCTTTTATAGATTCCGCTGCAGATAGACACCAGAATTCCACTTCCATACCTAAATCTGAGACCCAAGCTGCTGCTCCAAATCCGACATCTCATGGATCCATCAGCACCTCTTTACTTCCCCGTTAAACGGAACAATGTTTTATCTTTTTACAATCTGCTACTTTGCTGTTGAAACTAACTTTTGATGCAGGCACACCAAGAAGCGTTTTAAACTAGGACGTTCGAGGTTCGATCCCTCCCATTAATCATATTCGGTGAATTTTCACAGCATTCAATGTATCTGAATCCTGATGCAATGTATCTTACGTGACAGTAAATCACGCAGAAAATTTGACATGATATCACATTTAAGTTGTTAATGTTTTATGATTTAAAATCACCGTTAAGATGTGGTTTAGTTTGTTGGGGCGGTTTAGATAAATTTGACTGGTAAAGTTATCAGCAATTTTATGGCTCCAAATTTGGGAGAACCCGTAATTTTGTTCGTGGTATTCATCTTCATGTAACCTCTTTTAACCTATTTAAATGCCAATAATTTTTCCGAGTAACCATTAGAATCGAAATAACAATGTGCCGAAAGTGAATATATTAGAACTCAGTGAATGTAAGAGCTGGAGTGAAGTGGGTAGCCTAGTAAAGCATGTGAAGAAAAAAAAACACTTGTGGATGTGCGTCCTATTTGTGGAGGAAAGTACAAAGCAATGGTTGTGTTGTTGCATATAACGTGAAGCCTGCTTGAGTGTAGATGAGCCAACTAATGTTAAAGTGTTGAATTATTTGCTTTTTCTCCAGGTGCTACCAGCGTAGAGTGGAGCATGCCAGCGTGAGATCGACCAAAGACAATGCGAAACCATGACGCGAGATTGATGAGACAAAATTTACGTGGCTACTCTACAATGTAGATGGAAAATCTTTCCCAAAGTTACCCAAATTGTGCCCTGTCCACGATGGTAAGCCCTAGCTATAGGCGGGTATATGAGAAGTGAAGTGGCCGCGATAGCAGCAAGATGTGGGAGGAACGATAACTGTAGAATGTAAATCAACGTGGGATCTCTAATAATGGCAGGAATTGGAGACCGGGATACCGAAAAGTTGAGTAGCTCAGTCATGAGGAGATTCCCCAGCTAAAGGAAGTATAGGGCCTACCGAATAAAGGCAATGGACACGAGCTCACACAATGGGGACGATGTTTGGGCCACAACCCAAGGACGCACAGTGTCCATAGTTCTAAAGCGGGTAGAACCAATCTCTCGTTGCAGAGCACCCAGTTATAAATGGAGATCTTGCTGCCGTGGGAAACAAAGAGAAAGCCATCATTGCCCATGCAAAGAACAATGGGACCATCATGATCATTGGGATAACCACGAAGCAACGTTGAAGCTACACTCAATTCCAGAACGATTTCGAAAGAAATAGAGTTGGCCACACAAAGATTTTTGTCCAGAAGTTTTCAAGTTGTAGTCGAGCACGGTTGGACCTGGACTCTCCAGCGAGAATGGTCAATTGATATTCATGGATGTTTGTGGTTTCTGTAAACACTATCAATGTGCTAGTCGGAGAAAAGAGAACGTCTAGGTGTTCTGAAGACAAAGCTTGTTCATAACCCCGCTGGAAATAAAACTAGGGGCCACCATTGTTATTGGTGGCTAGATCTCAATAGGATTGGGTTCCCACTGGTCACCCCATAATTCGTTGTGGTGCATGAGGGTGCAAGGGAAACCTATGTTGAAAGGATAGAAGAGGAAAGATACAAAATAACATAAAATTCACAACACAATAATATGAGCTGAAGCTCTTCAATTAATCACACATATATTGATGATAACAATGAGCCCTGTGAGAGGTATTTAAACTTTTTCCCGCTACTCGCCTAAAATAATTTGACATGAAAACACACACTAAATTTGACTTCACCTAGAATAAGACTTAACTCGACTTGACCCAATTTGGATGAACTTGACTCGGTTAACTAATCTCTAATTTTAGATAACTCCCCATCCGGGAGTAATTAGCTTCTTTAACACACCCCTAATTACGACCGCTAAACTAAGACATGACTGATGACAACTTAAACATGTCTATTGGTCTATGTCTCAGCTAAGGTTACAACACCCAAGATTCTTTTATGAAATTCAAACACATCTTTTGCTAATGGCTTAGAAAATATTAGCCAATTGATCATTCGATTTACAAGGCTTCAAGTGAACTTCTCCATCGCTGACAAGTTCTCTAATAAAGCGATATCTAATATTAATATGCTTTCTCTTTTGATGAAACACACTATCCTTAGATAGTGCAATCGCTGAGGTGTTGTCATAATATATTGTTGTTGATCCTTGTTGTTTCTGCTTGAGTCCATCCAATACTCTTCTTAACCACACTGCTTAACATGTTGTTGATGTTGTTGCTACATATTCTACTTTTGTTGACGAAAATGTCACAATAGGTTGCTTCTTAGATGCCCATGCTATCACACTTGAACCAAGATGAAACACATAACCATAAGTTCTCTTCCTATCATCCAAAATTCGTGAAAAATCACTGTCTATGCACCCAATCAAATCCTTCTTCCCTATGCTTGTATATGTTATGCCACAATCTCTAGTTCATGTTATGTATCTCAAAATTATTTTTCCTACTCTCCAATTTGTCTTTTGGGTTCTCCATAAATCTAGAGATCAAATTAACTCCTTGCATAATATCTGGTCTTATAACTGTGAGATACATGAGGCTGCTAACCAATCTTTTGAATAGAGTTGGATTGACATCTGATCCTTTATCATCCTTACTTAACCTGGTGCCTATTGCAACTGGTGTAGGGGCTGATTTACTTTCCATCCTGAATCATTTCAGCAAATCTCTAGCATATTTATTTTGGCAAATAAAAATTCATTTTTCAAATTGCTCAGCTTCTATGCAAAGAAAATATTTCATGACACCAAGATCTGTCATCTCAAATTATTTCTTCATGTCTGCTTTAAATTCATCTAACTTAAGATCACTAGTGTATATCATGTATCCACATATAAACAAACATTCAAAATCTGTCCATGCCCATTTACCTTTGTGTACAAAGTAGGCTCAATTCTTTTTCTGCAAAATCCATTCTTGATCATGTAGCTATCAATTCTGCTATACGAAGCTCTAAGTGATTGCTTTAGTCCATAGAGCACTTTATTCAACTTGTAAACTTTATCATCTTTACCTTCAACTTCATTACTTGAAGGCTATTGCACATAGATTTCTTCTTCTAGAATTCCATTCAAGAAGGTTGATTTCACATCCATCTGGTATACTTTTCACTTGTTCTAACTTGTTGTTGCTAGAACTACTCTTACCGTATCTAATCTAGCTACTCAAGGAAACGTTTCTCTAAAATCTATTCCCAGTCGCTGTGATAATCCTTTTTCTAAAAGTCTTGCTTTAAATCTTTCAATTTCTCCTTTCTCCTTTAACTTTGTCTTGTACACCCCTTTGGAAAATCAACCAAATCCCATGATTCATTCTTTTCAATAACTTTCATTTCTTCATCCATGGCTTGCACCCAATTTTCATCTCTGATTGCTTCTTCAAACGAATAAGGTTGGAATGACAAAAATGCAAAGTTTGAACTGACATCCAAATCATCATAAATTTATTTCAAACTTTTGATCTTTTTCTTACCATTGCTTGATCCATCACTTGATTGACTGCTAGGAGAAATTTGATCTGTTGATCTGCTTGAAGATCCATGTTGTTCATAATATCTTGGAGTCCTTGCTGGGGTGACTTTGTTAGATGTCTTCCCTTGTGATCCTTGCTGCTCCTGTTTTGCTACATCCTCTTCTTCCATTAGTGGCACTCTTGCATCAATAGTCTTTCCTATATTTTCATTTCATGGCTTTTGTTCTTTGAACAAAACATCTCTGCTGACCATAGTCTTCTTAGTGACATGGTTATACACTTTTTAAGCTTTTGACTACTCACTATAACTAGTAAATATGCATCTTTCACTTTATTTATCCAACTTGACTTTTATCTCTTTAGGCACATGTGCATAGGCTACACATCCAAACACTCTGGGATGAGATACGTTGCAAGACATACCCGACCAAGCTTTTTCTAGTACTATATTCATCACACTCTTTATAGGGGATATGTTTATCACATAAACAAAACATGCAACTGCTTCTGCCCAATACTCATTAGACAAGTTTCCTCCTTTGAACATGCTCTTTGCCATATTCATATGGTTATGTTCTTTCTCTTTGCTACACCATTCTTCTGCGATGTGTACTTGGTTGTAACTCTCTTATGATTCCATTTTGTTTGCAGTAATCATGGAACGCCTTCGAATCATATTCTCCACCACGATTTGACCTCAATATGTTGATCTGACAATCACATTGGTTCTTTGCTAAGGCTTTGAATTCTTTGAACTTTGCAAAAGTTTGAGGCTTCTGCTTCAAGAAGTAAACTCAAGTCTTTCTGTTATAGTCATCAATGAAAGTGAGGAAGTAACATCTTCCACCAATTTAATGTATCCTCATAATTCCACACAAGTATGTATGAACCAACTCTAGTGGCTTTTCTCTATATGCAACTCCTTTCAGAAAACTCTCACGATGTTTCTTTCCCAAGATGAAACACTCACAAGTACTAGTAGGTGTTTTGATGGGAGGTAATCCTCTAACCATTTGTTTCCGCTGCAACAATCTTAAACTAGAGAAGTGCAAGTGTCCAAACCGAAAATGCCATAACCAAGAATCATTAGAACATGCAACTGTAAACGAACTGACCTAATCACTGTAATTCACTACTAGACGAAGGAGTTTGTTCCTCATCATCTGCACCCTTGTTATCAATTGCTTGCTTGGGGGCTTGTCATATATAACACACTCAATTGACCAACACTTATCAAATTATGTTTGAGACCAGGCACATAATATGCCTCTGAGATTATCTTCAGCTCCCCCTACTTTGTTAGAATGTTGACCACTCCTTGTCCATCTACATCCATAGTCTTTTCAGTGCCCAAATTTACCTATGCCTTCACAGATTGGTCCAAATTTGCAACCAAATTATTGTTTCCCATCATGTGGTTACTGCAACCAATGTATAATAGCCACACATTATTAGAAGGTTCATGCATAATATGGAAATATATGAACATAGAGTCAATATTCTCTATAGTGACATTATCTCTTTGCTTTCCTTGGTCAACTATCTTCTTCCTGCAATCATGGGCATAGTGTCCAAATTTATTACAATGATAACACCTCGCCTTCTATTTATTAACTCTTTTATTGTTGTTGAAGCTTCTTTTGTTGCTTCCACTTTCATGTTCCCGCTCTTCTCTGCCATCTCTTTGAGCACCTGATATTCCACCTCGTCTTCTGCCTCTCGATCTACCTCTTCCTCGACCTCTACCTCTTGAAATAGAGACATGGATTTTGAAAGTAGTTTCTAAAGTGGAATATTTATTTCTATCGATCCTTTCCTCATGGAATAGAAATTATCCCATCAACTCATTAATTATCAATGTTTCCAAATCCTTAGCTTCTTCTATGGATGATATCACAATGTCAAATTTGGTAGAAAAAGATATGAGGACTTGCTCAACCATTGTTTGATCTTTAATATCATCACCATAAATTTTTAATTGACTTATGATAGCCATTCCCTGATTCATGAATGAATCGATGTCCTCTATCTCCTTCATCTACAGACTTCCATAATATCTCCTAGTATTCTGCAACTTAACAATATTGAATTTGGCCATACCTTTATAGATTGTGGCCAAATTCTCCCGTGTTGTCTTTGCTGAAGATGTGATCATAATTTTCTGGAACACTGCTCGGTTCACTCCTTGCTAGATAAGCTGCAACACTTGTGTATTGTTCTTTTTGTCTTTCTTCCATTGTTCCCTCTCTACATTACTAAGGGCTCGTTTAGTTGCTTCATTTTTAGGTTATGGAAATCCGTATGTGACATATTCCCAAACATCATGCTTCTTCAACGTGGTTTCCATATTAATGGCCCACTCATCATAATCCTTCCCTATAAATGGAGGGAATTGCAACTGGAAACTAGACGAATCCATCTTCAAAAACTAATAAAAACCTCTTTAAATAACAAAACTTTAAATTTCTCTTTTTTTTTAAACAGCTTTAATAAAAAAACCTTTGTATATTTTATAAAGCACTCACAAAACTATATGAGAAACTTTATAAAGCTCTTTGAATTGAGAAACCTTCCAAAAAATGATTAAAAAAAAAATGTATCACACTTTAATGTAAATCATAACAACCCAGGTGACCTTAAAACTTTCAAAAATGGCCCTGTTATCATCCCAAGAAACTCTCCTAGTTTGTAGCTCGGAGATGCTCGGGAACATATAAATTCAACTTATTGTTGCAAATGGATGAATGGAAGGAATGATGCTTGTTCAAGCTAGATAACCACTTCTACCTTGCTTAACCCTAGACATGCATGAACATCCCCAGACTACAAGGCTTTAGACCACCAATTACTCATAGTTTAAGGATTGGGTGAATATGGAGAATACTAACCACACCTGCAGATGCACAAGACCATGTGATGACAGTCTGCAAATCTAATTCCCTAATACACAAACAGGATGACAGCTCTCTGGCATTAGGTAAGAAGAAACCTAAATAACTCATTCACTGATACATACAATACTTTAACACAGAGATAGGATGACAGCTTCTCTAATGCTAAACATCAAGAGCTCAAAAATACAACATATCAAGCACAACTTGGAAAACAAGATACATGAAAAGTGAGCAACTAACAACAAAAGAAGCTTGTATTAGCTGAAAATGAAGACGAGATGCTGCAGGTATCAAAATAGTTACAGTCTCCAGAAGTTGAACCTTACATCAGAACATCAACCATCCACCCTGATTACATCTTGTTTCTGGGTATATATGGAGTTTCATTACAAAGGCACTCGGCCATTCTAGGTATGTATTGGTCATAATTGACCACCAACAGCATTCAACTACTTGATGGAATCTCTAGGTGAGTTTGCTTGCTTTAGTGGATGAATTTGATCTCCTCGGGTGATCTGCTATCCTCTCAGGTGGCTGGAGTGTTGTTTAAGATGAAATTCCATAACTGTTAAATGCAGGTAGATGCTCGAGCTCTGTCCTTCTCCCTCTCGGCCATACTGCTTATTGAATGCGATTGTTGAGGAGCAATTGTAAATGGTATTGGTGAGTCGATCACTTTCATCCTTCAGGTGCACGAAACGGTCAAGGGACGTGGACTGTATGGCGGATGGATGAGCTGGATGAGGGAGAATGGTCGGCCATTGGATCGGGAGGATAGACGGTGGAGATGGCTTAGCGGGGGATATTGGAAGAAGCGGGAGTGAAATGAGCGTGGGCCGTTGGATCTTGGCAGAACTGATCCAATGGTGGTCGGGCAATGAAGGTGCGTGACGGTTAGCGAGTAGGGACAGAGGATTAAGCGGTAAGTAGTCTCGATCACACCGCCTTTGGGCATTAGGCACTAAAAGGGTGAGGGAGTGTGATTCCATTCAGCGCGTGACATGTAGCGACAGAGGAGAGAGAAAAACCGCTCTCCATCGCACGCTAACATGCCATCGCTTTGTGGGCACGAAGTGTGCGAAGGACATTCGATCTTGATGGAACGGATCGGATGGCGGAGGAGTGATCGGGCGAGTTGCTTAATTGGACACGACAGGAGTCGTCGAATTGGCCTTTTTTGGTAGTTTTGGGCCTTTACGTATGGCGATGTGCGATTGCGATCAGATCACATCACAATATTGCATCGGTGGAAGCCGAGGGGCACAACCTTTATACACACATGGATACAACTTGCGATAGCGATTAAACCCGGACCCGATAAAGGAATTAATCGTTTTTAGGACTGATGAAAGGAGAATGAGCGGTGCAAGGGAAGGAGGAAATGACCATTGTGAGTCTCTTTTGAGCATGACCAAGGACCAAGCTCACTTCTGACCTTTAGAAATCAAAGATATGTAGCAGAGCTAACATTGGCTCCTTCTGGGGATGAGATCCTCCCTATGAGGTCTCAAGAACATTAGACCAATGCCTTTCCTATCAAACCAGATGAGCAAAATTTTCTAGTGTTCCATTGGGCATGGAGTCTAATTAAGCTTACATTAAAACTGATAAAACAACACATTTACAACTCTAAGGCCTAAAGCCTTTAAACAACATATTTTTTCAAAAATATCCCATTAACTGGGCCATAAAAAACTGTCACGCCTTCCATACTTTACAGCATGAAAGTATTGTTCCCCTGGATCTGAGTGATGACAAAAAGTCCAATCCACAGAGCATCAAACTTCCCATGGTTTCCTTTCTTCTCTTTCAGTGCATCCCACTTAAGAACCAAGTCTCCAACCTAAAAACTATCTGTCTTTTCCTTCTTATTGAAGGCTTCCTTGATTCTTCTCTGATGTGCTGCAGACTTTTCAACTAGTTGTTCTCTGATTTGGTGTACTTCTGCTAAATTAGTGATCCTTTTAGCCTTTCTATGAAAGGTTTCCTTCTCTTGGTCAATGTACATGTCAACCAATTCATCAAAGACTTGCAAAAGCGGGTTGATTTGATCACCTACCTCAAAAAGTTTAGGGCATTTGACCTTATCAGGTAGAGATGGTTTATATTTCACCCCTTCTCTGTATGCTCTCATCCTTGGATGTTTTTCATGGAAGCTTTTTTACACCTGTTGAATAACAAGGGTGGTTGTGTACTCGGTTGTGTCATTTGTGGCCTGCACAATTAATATAAATGGTGAATCAATGTATTCTTGTGTGTGGGACACAAAGACTTCACCTGCTCCTGTTGTTTTCTTAGAACAAGCCCCATCCAAGGAGGTGTCCAAAATCTGTGCACCTTCTTCCTCTGTGATCTGGAAAACTGCCTTTTCAGGGTGTCGGGAGGCCAACTGGGTAGACTTCGTAATATCAAGACTGAGATTATTGATGTGAGCCTTGGGCATTGAATTATGGCTGCTCTAGTGCCTAGGGGGCAATTATGAGGATTTGTCTCTTGAATAGAAAGAGAAACATAAGATGATGGGGAGCTGACTTCACAAATTTTTACCACTAGGCTAAGGATAACAGCAGGTTGGTCAATTTGCAAATTTGCATAGTCATTGGAAGCTTGGCTGGATTTAGGCTCAGGATCTTCAAGGATAGATTCCTTGAAGGACTCTTTCTTCACTGGTTCAATCAGAGGCATGGGTATTCTTGGCTTTTGAATTTCTGATTGAAAACTGAAAGAAGAAGGGGAACATTCAAGGCCTCTTACCTCTATGGCTGGAACTTTGAAGATGATGGGATCTGCTGCTGCTTTCTTCTGATTATAAGCTTGTTGTTCTGCAAGGACAACAAAATTATGAGCAGGGCCTTCGAATAATGATTTCTCATAGGCAGATTTGGTTAAAAAAGGGGCACTGCCCTTGTCTTCCGTACCATGGACCTCATCATCTTCTTCAAGATGCTCTTCTTCCATGACTATATTTTGGAAAAGGGTCTTCACCCTTTGGTCTTCGCTTGCTTCTTTGTTTCTTTGCAAAATCTACAACTGCTCCTTTTCTCCTTTATATGGATTTGGATTTGAAAGAGAAAAGGTATTGGGAGCTTGTCCTTTCCCTAAATGCTGCTTAACGCTTAATTTGAAAACTTCAGAGGCTAATAACTCTATCACCCTGGCCATTTTATCGATCTTAGGACCTGAAGATGATGAGGGCTCACCCCTCTGTCTTCTTCTATCAACATTACCTTTGAGCCTTTCTGCAGCGATGATGTTTGATTCTACTTCCAAGGCTACATCTTGCATATCAGCCAAAGAAGCACATCTTCTCTCCCTTAGTAGTAAACGGAAATGAGACTCGAAGGCATTGACATAGGTGAGCTTAGAGAGGTAGGTGTGGGTTTCACTTCAGCTGGTATCTTGCTGTACATACAGTTAAATCTCTTGTTGAAATCAAACACCAACTCACTATTTTCCCTATGTAAGTTCCCAAACTTAGTATGATAGTAGAGCAGATCTTTCTTATCCCCCCAATGCTTTAGGAACACATCATCTAAGGCCTCAATGTTTGCTATGGACCTAGGGGTTAATTCTCTAAACCATTTTCTAGCCTCTCCATCTAGGCTTTGGACAAAAACCCTCATCCACAAATCATCTTCACTGATATCTAGGTTATTAGCATAGCTACAAAAAGACTCAAGGTGTTCTTCAGCTGTTACTCCCTCTGTACCAGTGAACTTAGGCATGTATTTCTGATAGTCCCCCATAGGCATGGCATTCAAAGGAATAGGTAGAACCAGGGGTCCATACCTAGCAGCTATGATTCTCTCCATCTTTGTGGGTGCTTGTGGGCCTGCCATGACTAGGGTAGGTGGAAGAGTACTGGTCGTTTGGATGACAGAAGGCTGAGAAATGAATGACAGAGCAGAAGGAAACTGATGGACTATAGGGGAGGTTTTCTTTGGACTAATATCTAAAGGGGAAATTATTGAATAAGGAGCTTTATGAATCTCTGGAAATATTTCTTCACTAATAGTGCTAGGCTCTATATTTTCAACATGTACATGCTCAGTTACGAGCCTCTCTTGCAGGGATACATAAGACTGTTTAGGCTAACTTGATCCTGATGCTCCTTTCTGTGATGTTTTTCTTTGTTTGACAATCTTCTCAGGGTCGGGCACTAGATCAGCTAGTGATTTCTAAGGATTTCTCTGAGTATGCCTCACAAACTGAGCCAGAACTGTGATGTGGAGTCCCCAAAGGTTGGTCCTCCAGTAAAGTCGCTAGATAGATGATCACAACCAAAAATGTGTCTAGACTTTGTCTATCATCAAAGCTGGATATGTGTCATTCTCCCAGGGAAGTTGAGCTTCAATCCCCTCTCCCCGGCAACGGTGCCAATTAATATTAACACCCCAAGAAACTCTCCTAGGTTGTAGCTCGGAGATGCTCGGGAACATGTAAATTCAACTTATTGTTGCAAATGGATGAATGGAAGGAATGATGATGGTTCAAGCCAGATAACCACTTCTACCTTGCTTAACCCTAGACATGCGTGAACATCCCTAGACTACAAGGCTTTAGATCACCAATTACTCACAGTTTAAGGATTGGGTGAATATGGAGAATACTGACCACACCAGCAGATGCACAAGACCATGTGATGGCCGACTGCAACCAGTAAAGAAGTTTGCAAATCTAATTCCCTAATACACAAACAGGATGATAGCTCTCTGGCATTAGGTGAGAAGAAACTTGAATAACTCATTCACTGATACATACAAGACTTTAACATAGAGATAGGATGACAGCTTCTCTAATGCTAAACATCAAGAGCTCAGAAATACAGCATATCAGGCACAGCTTGGAAAAGAAGATACACGAAAAGTGAGCAATTAACAACAAAAGAAGGTTGTATTAGCTGAAAATGAAGACAAGATGCTGTAGGTATCAAAATAATTACAATCTCCAGAAGTTGAACCTTACATCAGAACATCAACCATCCACCCTAATTACATCTTGTTTCTAGGTATATATGGAGTTTCATTACAAAGGCACTCAGCCATTCTAGGTATGGATGGGTCATAATTGACCACCAACCGCATTTAACTACTTGATGGAGTCTCTGGGTGAGTTTGCTTGCTTTAGTGGATGAATTTGATCTCCTCAGGTGCTCTGTTGTCCTATCAGGTGGCTGGATTATCGTATAAGATGAAATTCCATAACTGTTAAATGCATGTAGCTACTCGAGCTCTGTCCTTCTCCTTCTCAGCCATACTGCTTGTTGAATGTGGTTATTGAGGAGCAATTGCAACTGGTACTGGTGAGTCGATCACTTTCGTCCTTCAGGTGCACGGAACGGTCAAGGGATGTGGACTGCATGGCAGATGGACGAATGAGGGAGAAGGGTCGGCTGTCAGATCGGGAGGATAGACGGTGGAGATGGCTTGGTATGGGATATCAGAAGAAGCGAGAGTGGAATGAGCATGGGCTGTTGGATCTTGGCGGAACTGATCCAATGGTGGTCGGGTGATGAAGGTGCACAATGTTTATCAGGCGGAGACATAGGATTAAGCGATAAGCGGTCTCGATCACATCGCCTTTGGGCATTAGGCGGTAAAAGGGTGAGGGCGTACGATTCCATTTAGCGCGTGACACGTAGTGATGGAGGAGAGAGAAAAACTACTCTTCATCGTACGCTAATGTGCCATCGCTTTGTGGGCGCAAAGTGTGCAAAGGCTGTTCGATATTGACAGAACTGATTGGACGGCAGAGGAATGATCAAGTGAGTCGCTTTATTGGGCGTGACGGGAGTCGTCGGATTGGCCTTTTTTTTGGTAGTTTTTGGCCTTTACGTATGGCGATGTGTGATTGCGATCAGATCGTATCCCCTTATCACATCGGCGGAAGCCGAGGGGCACAGCCTTTATACACACATGGATACGACTTGCGATAGTGATTAAACCCAGACCTGATAAAGGAATTAATCGTTTTTAGCACTAATGAAGGGAGAATGAGCGGTGCAAGGGAAGGAGAAAATGACCGTTGTGATTCTCTTTTAAGCATGACCAAGGACCAAGCTCACTTCCATCCTTTAGAAATCAAAGATATGTAGCAGAGCTAACAGGCCCCACGTGACTCCTTTATATGATTTGAAATGAACAATTTTGACATTTTAATTCCTCATAGTGTTTATGCACCCCCAATTCAATTAACCTAAACAAATTTCTCAATTTCTTCAAACCGAAAGTTTGTGACCAAATTGTCAGAGTTTTTACACTAACGAAGTGGGAATTGTGCACCTGATTTGCGCATACTTAACTCCTTAACAATGCAACAATTTTACAACGCAATTTTAAAAAGCATTATCGACCTGCTTCACTTGGCCCTCTTCTTACTGGCTCTGGTGGCTCGATGGATCTGTATTCCTTCGTCTGCTCTAATACCAATTTGTTGAAAAGGAAGAGGAGGAAAGGCACAAAATAACACAAAATTCACACACACAATAACATGAGTGTCAAATTTTCAATCAATCAAACAAATCTTGATGATAACAATGAACCCAGTGAGGGGTATTTAAACCTTTTCTGACTAGTGAATCAATTAAAATAACTTGGCTTGCAACCACACACTAAATTTGACTTTACCTAAAATAAGGCTTAACTCGACTTGACTAAACTTGACTCAGTTAATCGACTCTCTAATTTTATATAACTCTTTGTACATGAGTAATTAGCTATATTTAATAACTTATTCGACGAGGTTGTAAGTTAAAGTGTCATTGCAAATGAGAAATAGAAATAGGTTGAGTTGTATGGTGGGTGATTCATAGTGCGGATTTTATGAGTGAAAATATTGTTGAATAGTCAAGTCAAGGTATGGGTTGGGAAAGATATATCAAAAGAAAAATAATGAAGATGGAGGCACTGAAGTTTAATGAAAGATTCAACATGTGATGAATGAACCTCCTAAAGAGTTTTTGTCTAAGGCATGTGTATTTTCCCACGAAGTTGTAATACATGTTGATCAAGAATATTGTAAGGCCTTAATACTCTTGTCAAAGATATATGTAGTGTAGTGGCACATTGAGTCATAAAATTGTGGAATGGACAACTTGGATCGGTACCAGGGTGGAAATTGTATTGGTATCCTACATTGAGGGTGTCATGTGAGATCTCAAGTGAGATGGTTAATAAATTAATAGGACCAGTTGTCGAGTGATAAAAAGGTGTCTTTTTAACTCCTAATTATCTCCACATTAATTTTCAACTCAGGGACGACTTTTTATTTCAAGAGTGTACTCAGTCTGAGGCGACTATTTATTCAAGAGTAACGTTTTGCAGTATAGTTCTTAAAAGTAAATGGATGCTTGAAAAGAAATCTAACTACAACAACATAAACTCAAATGCTCTGAAATCCAACTATTCACTCAGCAAACATCAATCGAGGATACAGTAGCAATAACTCATTCCTCTAGAGATTGATACAATTGAAATCAAACTAGAACAAGATAATCAATTTGAGAACAAGGAAGCAGTAACCAATGTTCTCTACAGTTGACAGCCCTGCTGCACACCGAAGAAATCAATAACGCAAATAACAGGAAATGGAATAGCAATTAAGAAATGGAACATCATCTACTTTTATAAATAGGATTGAACAACAAAACTCTATCCTTTTTTAACTGATATAAATTAAATCAAGCATAAATAAGATCCACAATCTGAGAACTTAGGCAGCAATAGCCAATGTCCTTTACAGTTTTTGATCTCACACACAACACTAAATAACCAATTGGAAAGTGCAAAGAATTAAATTAATCGTATTACTACAACTTAATGAAAATGAGACAATTGTGCTAACTAGAAGAATGCTGAAAGGCAAGCCTAAATAATTGCAGGAAGTAAATGAACAACAGTGCTAAGTATTAGAAATGAGCAACCAAACTTATATAACTGTAATGAACAGAAAACTATTAAATTACTGGAGTGATCAGCGCAGCTTTGAAGATGAAATGAACAGGACACCAACATGCTAGCGAAAAGCAGTGATCTCTGTTAAGAAGGAAATGAACAGCAACGTAGTTCAAGTACAATATATAAAACAGATCAATTCATTCAGTCTGGAAATACCAAGCAGTAAAGTAACATGATTACGATAAATACAAATAAAATCAAACCATCACACGGTAAATATCATGGAATAATGGTACAGGAACGGCAAGTGAATCCACCGGGGTTGGGCCCTTAACCACCAGTGATCACTGCCGATAGTGCTTCAGAAGGTGCGAAGGAATAATAACTCTTCTTATATATTAATCATCAAATCGAACAACATTACAGTGAGTTGTGTCTTCTCAGCAGCGAGAGTCTGCAAATAAAATTAGAGTTCAGAATAATACTCGTTCCATCTCCCTCTCCCCCTATCCTATCCTATTCCATCATGAGTAATCCATCATCACTCTTGAATCTCTAATTATGAGTCCTCAATTTCATCCTCATTTTTCCATCCCCATCTCTGATCTCTGTTTTCATTTAAATAGAGAGAGATCAGAGAGAAGTTACAACAGAGATAATTACAACATGATTTATATTACAAAATTGGATTGTTTCCAACCAATTGATAAACAAGAAAATATATTTCCATCCATCTTTCAACAAGAGCAAGGCGAATTTGGCTTTGCAGCTGAGATTTGGGAAACGGCCACACAACAAATCTGAGAAAATCATTCTCAAAGAACCCTGCGTTTCTCTCAATACAAGTCGAATTTGGGCAAACCATTCTCTAATAAAGTTAATTTGGTCCGTTCTGGACAAAGCCCATGTTCCAGATTTTCCAAATTCTTCTTCATTTGTTCAAAATCTCAACCGCAAAACTGTCACTTCTTATTCTAGTGAATTTCTGAGTTGGCACTTTTAATGATCAAATCTTCAATCTGGAAATTATCTTGGAGGCTAAAAATTGTGAATAATGTTACAACCAATTTATTAAAACTATCATTGATAAAATCATGCATAATCATCAATTTATTAGAAATAAAGGAGAATAAATAATATTCATTCATAAGAGCATAAATCATCATAAAATGGATTTATATAATAAATTATAATAAATAACATGATGAAGAGCGGTAGAAATGGGTGGAATAAGCATTTAAAAGTGATAATAATAATGGCATATTAACAGCCCAACATACCCCCACACTCAATATGTTGCATGTCCTCATGCAACCCAAAGACAAAACCCATGTGTTAACCAAGCAATAAAAATTTGTTCATCCCAACGCATGAAATGGATAGAACAAATGAATTCTTCCTTAATTAATGAATATTCAATTTGAGCAATCTTGATGAAGGCATAACAATTTTTACATTTACGTTCAACTATATGAAGTTGCAACGAAATATGATATAAGTAATAACAAACTTCATTAACCATTTTCTCAAAACTACAAACCAAATTTTGTTGAAATTATGCAAGTACATTTATACTATATTAATGCTTCTATGATCCAAAAATTAGACCGTTTTGATGCACAGATCATGAGATATAAACAAAATGGCTGTAGGTGAGAGTGCATGATTCCCAAAATTTTACGAACTAATTTAACTTGAAATTATCTGAGTTTGTGTACTTTAATAATACCTCTGTGTTATCCAAAAATCACAAGAATTGAGTTCAAAGTAAAGAATATATGGAAATTAATTTCTGCACTGAAATTGTATGTTTTAAATGAGAAAGAAAGTAGAAAACATCCATGATGCGTAGCAATTCCTCCCCCTCTCTGAAGAATTAGCATGCCCTCATGCGATGCTAGAAAAAAAATTGAGGTGGTTGCTATCATCTATTGAATTCTATGCTTGGTGTAAAACAACATGGAATAAGGGAGATGTTGAGAATGAATAAGAATATCAATGGATGATAAAAATATTAATGACATGGTCATAAGAAATAAATGAATGAAAGCAACACTCCCCAAAACTGAAAGATGATATGTTGCTGAAAAATGGGAAGTGGTAAAGATGTGGAATGAAGGATGATAAATAATGCTCAAAATGGATTTTCATTAAATTCTCCTAAATTCGTAATAAATAAAAAAACTATGCTATTTTACCTCAAGTTTTACCTTCAGAATGACATATATGGACTGACATTTGTTGAAGCTGATGTAGATAGAGTTGGTGCTCAAAGTGATGCAAAAGGTGGAATCCAGGCAAGCACATCAGGTCTGAACAATTGTTCACATTCGCGAGCCTCTTTTGTGAATTCCAATAGTGTGGTAACGCTGCGAATAGAATGTCTCCCCATACTTGTTGTTCTCCTGTAAACAAATCACTATTTTGCATACAATGTTCTTGAATCCATCATGTTAGTTTTGAATAGAAACAGATTAAGATGCATACAAAATTTTCAATTAGAAAGACTTTTGTATACATGCAATAGTAACATTTTGTCAAATCAACAAGTTATGGCAGAGTGCAAGTAATCATATCGCATGTTACCCCATAATGCATACATTCCCCCTCCAGTTGGAAAAGGGATTCCATGACCATAAAGCATATGAAAGGTGTTGTGCTAACGACAAGGCAAAGAAATGAACAATACAACAGTAAATGAAGTAGAGTACACATATTAATAATAGGACAACGAGAGTTATGGTTATAATGAGAGCAGAGTGTGTAAAGATAGTTATGAATAAGAGATAGGATGCTTTGGATTGATGATAAGTTATGAAAAAGAAAAAAATGATAGAAATATGCCAAAAAGATGCTTTACTGACGGTATTATCGCTGAAAATGATGCGATTGATCATAAAACAATTTCTCATGCATAAAGGTTCAAAACAGGGAAAAAAAATTAAGGAAATAACTTCTCCGATAAAAAGAAGAAAATAAGAAAAGCGGTATTATAGTAATAATTGATGATAAGATATAACTTCAATACCATAAGCAGAGCCTCTGCTGCCAGCAGGCATCCATAGCCTCGACAGGGTTGCTTTTTAACCCATATGAGCCAGGATTCTCAATTTATAAATGGAGAGTTCCAATGCTATTCTACAGAAGAGATCAGTATGCTGGCATGGTAACCAGATAACCACACTGCCATTCAGTAGGATGTAGCAAAAGTGATCAGGCCGGCTCGTTATGAGACCTCCTGTTCCAAGGATAATTTGGCTATCCAATGGATCATAACCTTGGTGCGGTGGCCATAATGGGAATGTCACTTTGTTACAACCTTATGAACATGGTAGGCTGGCTCGTAATGAGACCCCTTATCCTCCATCTGCGAACACAATTTTGTTGTTATTACACATTTTTATGAAAAAAAGAGGGAGGCTCAGTACTCCTTAAGAGCAAGGATGGTGAAAGAAGTTGAACATGTCAATAGAAAAAATATAGCCATAATCTCATTTATTACAGATAGAGAAGATTATAACCAGGAAGGGTGGAATCATCATGGTATTAAGATGATCAATCAGTATCATGTACAACAGAAAACAATGCAGTAAAGTAGTATATAAATAATTGTGTCCTTTTGAAAATAATCTATCATCTAGGAGCTGTCCTGTTAAAAATCATAACGTGAATGATATTAACTCGCTTCAATAGAATCCATAATTCTTGTCCTCATAAAAGTAGTGTACTTCATGCCATGAAAGGGAATCAGTAAAATGTGGTTGAGATGAATTAGTAAATAATCCTACAAGAGGAAGGAAGGGTTGCTCTCGAAAATACTCCCAAAGTGTTGTTTCTTTGAAGGAACAACAAAAACACTTTAAAAAAAAAAATGTTGTTCTTTGTAGGGAACAGCAAAGGAAATGCACACCAAAAAATAAAAATATAGATAAAAAAAAGTGTGAAAACGCAAATGCCGTTCCTTTGGAAAAAGGAACAACAGAAACTAAAAGTGTCGTTCCTTTAGAAAAAGAACAACAAAAACGCAAGTGCCATTCCTTTGGAAAAGGAACAACAAAAACGCAAATGCTGTTCCTTTAGAAAAGGAACAACAAAAATGAAAAGTGTCATTCCTTTGGAAAAGGAACAACAAAAATGCAAGTGTTGTTCCTTTGGAAAAGGAACAACAAAAATGTGAAAATGTTGTTCCCTTTTTGAAAAGGAACAGCAAAGTGCATAAGTGCTGTTCCATTTCGAAAAGGAACAACAAAACGTGAAAGTGCAGAAGTGTTGTTTCATTTTGAAAAGGAATAGCAAAACTTAAAATTGCAGAAGTGTTGTTCCATTTCGAAAAGGAACAGCAAAATGAACCGTGAAAAAGGAACAGCTGACACAAAAGGTGCTGTTCTTTTGAAAAAAGGACAGCAAAACGAAAATGTTGTCCCTTTGGAAAAGGAACAAAAAAAACAACAAAAGTGCACACAAATGTTGTCCCTTCAGAAAAGGAACAAAAAAATGCACAAGCATAAAATGCAAGCACATAAAGAATGAATTAGCTATTCACTGTATTGATGTTGAGGATGGGTTACAGTTTGAATGAAGCAACACCTAAAACACAAAATATAAGAGAAAGCAGAAAAGAAACAACATTTTATTTAAAAATAGTATTTAAATAATTAAATTAAGTTACAACAGCTATGATATTATGTAAAAAAAAATGATCTCTTTGAAAAATATTTCGGCAGCAAAGTCATGACATGAATATTCAAATGGAAATCAATTTTTCATTTCTTCTATTATGAATCCATTGGGTAATCAGTTGAATGATATTCCCTTGTTTCATTAAAATTTCTTTCAAGAATCACTTGTCCATAAATTGACCTTCTTTTTCTCCTAGGGCCTGCAAAAAACGAGTATCTACCCACAATAAAACATTAAATCATGGAGAAAGAGAGGTGTGCGGGCTCCCATAATCCAAGAATTATGCAAAAAAAAAAGTAGTTATTCTGTATAACAAAGCCATGGAGAAAATAACAAAGTAAGATTTATTTGTCATCTGCGGGAGAGTAGTGGTCAACCATACTAACCAGCAGTGTTTTAATCACAATTTCTTTGTTTCTCGTCGAAATTGAGTGATTCCAAAGCCAGATGAGAGCTAATTCAAAGTTGTATCTCCAATAGAAATAGGTTTTAAAAATTCAATGATATGATATGTCAATTTTAGTTAGAACAACCTGCATAACAGAGTCATCCTTGATTACCCTACTCAGAACAATAGTGAATGTTTTAAGCATAGATTCTTCGTTTGATGTCGGATTCGAATGATTCAAATTGGAAATGAAATTAGATTCATTCATTTATATCCAATAGAAACATTTTTTGAAGACATGAAGAATTGATAGATCAAATATTCTAAGGAACTGCAGGAAAGACAAAGTTTTAAGGGTGCTGATTTACGATAGACAGTCAGTATTTCGATCATAACTTTCACATACTATATCAAAATTGAGTGATTTAAATTGCCTTGTAAACTATATTCATAGGGGAATCTACTATAGAATTTTTTTTTAAAAATTCATTCATTTAGGCCTCTAAAAACGGATTGTCCCAACTCTGTTCCTGAGCTGCCCGCTAGACACCCTGTCAATGTTTTGGTTCTAACTTTTTCGTTTCAAATCCAAATTGAGTGATTCAAATTGGGTTGGAAAGTAGAAATCAAGGGATACTTAGGATAGAAACATGTTTTAATAATATTTCCTTTTGGTCCCTAAAAACATGACTGTCCCGACTGTTTTTCTAGAAATTTCATCAAGCCCGCAAGCCAAAAAAATATGATATTCAAGCATTTTTTTCAAATTGGTGATAAAAGTGAATATGAGTGTTTGTAGAACTATTATTTTCATTATAATTCATCTACATACATAAATGAATTGAAACATTTATCACCGATGTTGATTTCGATACCATGTTGCAACAAAAAAACAGCTAGTTTTACAAAAATACATAAAAAAATGTGTTTGTTTTATTTTGTTATTTATTTTATTTTCTCCACTATCCTACTCTTCTTTGAGAATCGAATATGTTTATGTATAAGAGTATTTCCAGTGGAACCATTTTAGAAATAAGGCCTCATGCATGCACATACCCAAATTTGAAAAATGCATGTTGATAAAAATTAGGGTATGAGAAGCCAACTTCTCTTGAAAAGATGGTGCCAAAAATTGTTGAAGCATAGAGTGATGTTGCAAACAAATGATGGAGTGAAACAAATCTTCAATATATTCTTTAGTTTCTTGATTTCCCATACCATGAAGTTCTTGAGCTTTTAAAATGACTTGTTGATGCATACTAAAAGAAACTTCATTTTTTCCCATAACTTCTACAATTTTTGAATTTGAAAAATTCTGAATCTCATTGTAAGTTTTCTCTAATGGTGCATGTGAGATAGAATGGGTGGGAAGGGTGGGTAAATTTTGTAGTTCAACATTGTAAGCATGTTGTACTGGTTTATTGTCGTGAGGGTGTGGACTTAGTTGAGCAGGAAATTGTGTATGGAATGGAGCATTTTGATGATGTAGATGATTGGGTTGTGAGGATGGTTTTGATGGGCAAGCAAGATGTTATGGAAGAATTGGTGAAGAATATGGAGAATATGTTTGTGCTGCAAGATGAGGGAGAGTAGTCATGCAATCATAAGGTGAGCCATGCCAAACTTGTAGACAAGATTGGTGGTGGTTATATTGAAATTGACATGGCTGCCCTAACACATTAGTATTCCATAATGGATCATGCAAGTAAGAGAATGGAGAAGAAGTGTTTTGAACCATACCTGTAGGCCATGATTTCCATGGTTTTGACTTTGTTGCAGCTTCTTCATCTCTTTGATATGATACTTCCATCCTAGATAAGGAAGAACAACTATCTATGGGGTGCTCCTTTCGGTCATGACGGCAAAACACTTCAGCAAATTCTTGATTTTTATGAACCTGCAAAACATCCAATTTTTCATTTAGAGAGCTAATAAAATCAACTATAAAGTTTTCAAATAAAGCATTGATTTCAGCTCTTATGTCTCTTGTTCTTATAGCAGATTTGGAAAAGACGAAATAAACATCTCTAGAATTCTTACCACCCTTGGAGATTCCTCTTGAATACCTTATGCACAATTCACAAACATCATCATATGGTAATTGAAAAACATCACCTTTTCCTATCAGATTTAAGAGTTCTAAAAATTCATCTTTGATTCCTTTAAGAAGGAGTGTTTTTAAGATCTTTTTTTCCGAATGCTTATGCTTTGATTTTTGAAGGTTATATTGAAATCGATCTACATAGTTCTCCAAACTTTCATCTTCCCCTTGTATCATATTGAAAATATCTTCATTGCCCTTGCAATAGCCCTGATACTTCTTCAAGAATATGTTCTTCATGTCCTCCCATGTTTGAATGCAGTTCCCACCTAGGCTCATGAACCATTGGAGAGCTGCTCCTTTTAGAGTAAGAGGAAACACTTTCAACCTTTGATCATTAGTACAATAATCATATCCTCTACAAAGTATTTCGAACTCAAATAAGAATGTATCTGGATCTTCATTTGGTAAACCATGAAAATTTGGTAGAGAAGATGGAGGAATTATGTGCATTTTGTGTCACTCCTCCTAGATCTTTGATAGGAAATTCAAAAGTAGAAATGTGAGTCATTTCTTACCATAATATAAGATGTTCTTCATGTGTTTCTTTGAGGCTCCTTCTTCAAATGTTCCTGTCAATTGGTTAGTGAAATGGGTGGTGCTTACATCACCACTTGAGAAAAATCATGAGATTTGTTTTTCAAAATTTCTATTTTTTTAGTCATTCACACAAAAATTCAAACATTTACCCTAAGTTCGTTAACTATTCTATTGGAAAGCGAGCAGGGGAGCATGGCTTCTACATGCTCCGTACGTAGGTTCTTACCTTCTGTTTTTAATACCCAATTATTTCCTAACAGGTACTCATCAGATGCATACTACTCTTTAAAAATAGTTACACTCTCCCCGGCAATGGCGCCAAAATGTCGAGTGATAAAAAGGTGTCTTTTTAACTCCTAATTATCTCCAATTGTCAACCCAGGGACGACTTTTTATTTCAAGAGTGTACTCAGTTTGAGGCGGCTATTTATTCAAGAGTAATGTTTTGCAGTATAGTGCTTAAAAGTAAATGGATGCTTGAAAATAAATCTAACTACAACAACATAAACTCAAATGCTCTGAAATCCAACTATTCACTCAGCAAACATCAATCGAGGATACAATAGCAATAACTCATTCCTCTAAAGATTGATACAATTGAAATCAAACTAGAACAAGACAATCAATCTGAGAACAAGGAAGCAGTAACCAATGTTCTCTGCAGTTGACAGCCCTGCTGCACATCGAAGCAATCAATAACACAAATAACAGAAAATGGAACAGCAATTAAGAAATGGAACATCATCTACTTCTATAAATAGGATTGAACAGCAAAACTCTATCCTTGTTTAACTGATATAAATTAAATCAAGCATAAATAAGATCCACAATCTGAGAACTTAGGCAGCGATAGACAATGTCCTTTACAGTTGTTGATCTCACACACAACACTAAATAACCAATTGGAAAGTGCAAAGAATTAAATCAATCGTATTACTACAACTTGATGAAAATGAGACAATTGTGCTAACTCGAAGAATGTTGAAAGGCAAGCTTAAATAATTGCAGGAAGTAAATGAACAATATTGCTAAGTATTAGAAATGAGCAGCCAAACTTATATAACTGTAATGAACAGAAAACTGTTAAATTACTGGAGTGATCAACGCAGCTTTGAAGATGAAATGAACAGGACACTAACATGCTAGCGAAAAGCAGTGATCTCTGTTAAGAAGGAAATGAACAACAATGCATTTCAAGTACAGTATATAAAACAGATCAATTCATTCAGTCTAGAAATACCAAACAGTGAAGTAACATGATTACGATAAATACAAATAAAATCAAACCATCACACAGTAAAGATCATGAAATAATAGTATAAGAACGGCAAGTGAATCCACCGAGGTTGGGCCCTTAACCACCAGTGATCACTGTCAATAGTGCTTTAGAAGATGCGAAGGAATAATAACTCTACTTATATATTAATCATCAAATCGAACAACATTACAATGAGTTGTGTCTTCTCAGCAACGAGAGTCTGCAAATAAAATTACAGTTCAAAATAATACTCGTTCCATCTCCCTCTCCCCCTATCCTATCCTATTCCATCATGAGTAATCCATCATCACTCTTGAATCTCTAATTCTGTGTCCTCAATTCCATCTTCATTTTTCCATCCCCATCTCTGATCTCTATTTTCATTTAATTAGAGAGAGATCAGAGAGAAGTTACAAAAGAGATAATTACAACATGATTTATATTACAAAATTGAATTGTTTCCAACCAATTGATAAACAAGAAAATATATATCCATCCATCTTTCAACAAGAGCAAGGCGAATTTGGCTTTGCAGCTGAGATTTGGGAAACGGCCACACAGCAAATTTGAGAAAATCGTGCTCAAAGAACCCTGTGGTTCTCTCAATACAAGTCGAATTTGGGCAAACCATTATTTAGTAAAGTTAATTTGGTCCGTTCTGGACAAAACCCATGTTCCAGATTTTCCAAATTCTTCTTCATTTGCTCAGAATCACAACCGCAAAACTATCACTTCTTATTCCAGCGAATTTCTGAGTTGGCACTTTTAATGATCAAATCTTCAATCTGGAAATTACCTTGGAGGCTAAAAATGGTGAATAATGTTACAACCAATTTATTAAAACTATCATTGATAAAATCATGCATAATCATCAATTTATTAGAAATAAAGGAGAATAAATAATATTCATTCATAAGAGCATAAATCATCATAAAATGGATTTATATAATAAATTATAATAAATGACATGATGAAGAATGGTAGAAATGGGTGGAATAAGCATTCAAAAGTGATAATAATAATGGCATATTAACGGTCCAACACCGGTTAATCTCCTTGAGTCAAATTTAAGGAGGGGTTTGTTAGGGTGCTTCAGGCAAGCTTGATCTAGTTAAGTTACCAGCGGTTTTTGGGCTCCACTTTTGTGGGAACCCATGGTTTTGTAGGTAAAATTAATCTCCCATGTAACATATTTTAAGTCCAAACAAACTCATGTTAATTTTTTCGGGTGGCCATTAAGATTCAAACAATTGTGTCTTTAGACACCACCACTTCTCTCGACATTGTAACATAGTTTGTTTTTAATATCAATTGATACATTACAATCCATTTTGATTATATTTAATACTATAATAACTATAGTTGGTAAATATTCATAAGCATCAAACCATAATAAACATAAAAACATTTACCTACCAAACATTAATATTAATAGGAATTACAATAACCACAATTAACAAACAATCTACTCCAAATCTCCATAATCATTATTTTGTTTCCACTTTTTGCAATTCAAAGAAATAAAAATCCAAAACTCCTATTCCGATTATAATTGACTATCCCTTTAATATGATATTTTTTAATTAATGGATTTTAATTAAAAGTAAAAAAGACAACTACTTTGGAAACAAATCTCAAGTCTTTAATTTGTGTATACTATTAAGAATAGTCTAAAATATTATAAAGCATTCTATGGAAATGCATTCTCTACCATCCACCTAATAATTATTAATAATTAGATATAAAATCTAGGAACCCTATTATAATATAGACATGCCCTTTTTTTCAAAAGAAAAAAAACAAACTTGTTTATCTTAAAAAAAACTATTTTATATGATCCAACATAAATATATATACAATGGATGGAAACACGATACCCACACATAAGGAACGTGAAAAGAGAAAACCAATTAAAGAAGCTTATGAGATGACACATCACACAATGCCCTAGCATATTCCATAATGTTTACATAAGCAGATGATTGTCATAACATATCCTATAGAGCTTTAATGAAGCTGGGAAAAAGAAACTGTGTAAAATTAGACCATAAAGCAATTATAGAAAATATTTCATATTGACATATGAAGAAAATTAAGCCAATCCAAATCCAATGAGATTGTCACTGACTAAAAATATAAATGACAATGTCTGGAGGAAGTCCAAGCCAAACCAAACCCAAATGGAGTATCCATTTTCTTTAGAGAAATAAAACATATAATGATTCCTATTAACAATCGTCAAAATATGGGGATGAATCCCTTGCCAACAGAATGACCATACCTCAATATTTGAAAGTGTATTTTGCCCCTAGTTATTCTCAAACCTTCCTTTGACATTGTGTCATCCAATTGATTTTGATGGCATTGAATGTGTGAAATAGTGAGGTTATTAAACTGAGAATACATGTCCCTAGTGAACCTTAATGAGTTTGTGAGAGTTGGAGTTTTGAAACCAAATATATGATTTTCCCAATCAATTGTGATCTTGGAGTCACCAAATATTGAAAGTGATTTGAGGGATAACCTAAGAGCACAATCCAAGAGACCCCATAAAGCCATCACTTCAGCTTTAAAGTTAGTCTCCCAGCCTCCAAACCAATTGTAAGCATAATTTGAGCTAGGTTCCATGATTAAAATAGCTATGAAACCACATAACAAGTTTAGTGCATCCCCATCGAAGAATCCAACAGGGATATTGTCCATATAGCTAATAAAGGATGGATTCATACCCTGTTCAATCACAAGGAGCTATAAGAATTCCAAGAAAAACACAATTGATTTATTGTTGTTCCTATGAATAGAGAAAGGAATGTCATCAAAAAGGATTTATTCCTTCCACATCAAATACCCTAGCATATAAATAAATGGCTTTAAGGGGGCTATGTTTCTAACTCCAGTCTATTAAACATTCATTGATAGAGGAGTATATCTTGAAATCATAAATATTTAAGCAATATAGTAAATTTGACCATACAACAATAACACCCATGTAATTTAAAAACAAATGCAATTGGTCTTCACTACCTTGTTGACATATGCAACATATAATAGGGCCATCAAATCCTCATTTTTTCAAATTCACCCATGTGTGGATTTTATTGTATCAATGAGGCAACCAAAACATTTCAATTTTAATGTCATATTCCATGTCCAAATCTTCTAAGTCCATTCCATCCCGATTGGAAGGAAATTTGGAGGGGTGATGTATGAATATATTTCCTCAACCAATATTTGTTGGGATGATCTGCCATTCCAAATGAGGGCGTCAGTCGTGTCGGTCAATGTAACTCCAACTTCATATATATTTTGGATATAATATTCCCAAATTAATGTCTACTTCCCAACTAAACCCAAATTCTTACTGCTATACCATATTGGATGTAGGCCCATAATGTCGTCCCATTCATGTAGTCGTTGAAGTGTATATATGCCTAGCTCGTGTATATGAAGAATGATCTCCCTAGGGAGGACATGGTTTTCAACCAATCTAGGGATGGGATCTAAATCCATTTCCACCTCAGAGCCTCTACCAACATCCCAACATAAGTTTCCCATGAGCCATTGTTTTGTTTTCATGAAGCCCCTCCAAATATATGATCCAATTTGTATTCCGGGAGCCCCACTCGAAATACATCCTTGCAAAGATTGGTTTTTTAAATATTTCTCTAAGAGGATCTTATGCCATTGTCTAGTACCAACCATAACTCTCCACAAGCTTTTTGTTATCAACGACCTTCTGAATCTCTCCAAATTATTTATATCCAAACCACCTTCAAGCTTTCGCTTGGTAAGAGACTCCAAACGAAGCACGTGAAAACGGTCTAGGTCATGAGTACTTAACCATAAGCAGTGATCAATTACTTAATTTATGAAATTAATCACCTTCTTGGGAAGTATGAAGAGGTTCATCCAATACAACTATTCCTTGCAAGACTGGTTGTGGAAAGGTCAATCACCGACCCAATGATAGCCATATTTAAGCCCACATTGGGAGTCTAAAATCAATTTTTTGTAAAAGGCACTGATAGTCTATTAATTTCTATCTAGTTGTCTTGAGAGTAAAACAAGGTATTTAAAACCATGCTCTAACACATATCTATTGACAGATAGGAAGTTTGGAATTTCCTCGGTCTACCCGCAATCTTCTGTAGCATAAATAAGAAGAGATTTCCTTTCATTCATATATAAACCTAAAGGGTCCCCAAATTTACTGATAATCGAATATATATGTCATCATCAATGAAGATAAGATGGGTCACAATAGTGCTACTAGAAACCTTAACACCTTGAAGCAAGGCACACTGATTAGCCATAGTTATCCTCCTACTCAAACCATAGATGACCAGAAGGAAGAGTAAAGGGGAGAGAGAAAATCCTTGTTATAAGTCGTGACCACCTTGAAAATAGAGGAGGGAATACCATTAATCAACACAACATAATTTACGAAAGACACACATGCCATGATCCATTCCACCACTTCCAGTGAGAATCTGATTTTATGGAGGATTAAACGTAGGAAGGACCAATCCACACGATTATAACCTTGAATAAATCTAACTTCAAGATCATTGCCTCTTGTTTCCATGCCTTAATTGAGTGAATACACTCCTAGGAAATGGCCACAATGAATTTGACAGTTCTTAAGAAACCTAAAATGTTGAGGGAAAATATATAAAGATAATTTTTCTTTGAGTTGTGAAGCAATGATCTTGGAGCTCAACTCATATAAAATATTTCATATGGATATTGGCTAGAATTCCAAAAATAAGGAGGCCTTTGAATATTTTGGTATAAGGTTGATAAAAGTGGAATTTAAGGAGCTCAAAGTCTGATGATTCAATCTAGCCTCTTCCACCATCATCAACAAATCTTGCCCCATAATATCCAGGAAGTGGGAAAATAACTCAACTATCTAGTCATTGGGTTGTGGATACTTATCCTACGTAGAGGATTTTAGGGCTCGAATAATTTCCTCCAAAGTGATGGGGCCTCCAATAATCCTGTCATCCTCATCAAACATGCGAGGATATGTCTGGATAAAATCCATTTGATTGTAAAAGTCCACAATGTCTCTTGCCTGGAAGAGTGATCTGTAAATTGTCATGGTTATTCCACTGGACAGTTCGTCACAATAGATCTGATAATATTATATTAAAAAAATGAGATTCTACACTATTATAGTTTTATTTAATTTATAGATTTGTAGATTTTATTGTAATTAGTGCATGCATGCAAATATAAATTATGCAGAAAAGTAGAGAATGAATCAAACAAGATCACACACACATACGAAACAATATATTCTCTGTGGGAAGCCATTTCGGGAGAAAACCCAACTAGAAGGTGAGGCCGCTTCACTCTCTTTCTCTGTCTGGAAGTATGGCTATAGATACAAATAAGTAATGACTGTGGTCCGTGGGCTGCTATAGTGCAAAAATCCTCTCTTCGTGCTCTACCTCCTATCTCTCCCACCTATCTTTTCTCATCTATGGAACAAAATGCTCTCAAAAGAATGGAATGCCTCTTCCTCCTAGTGGCCCGTTATAACATAGCTCGATAGACTACTAGTGATTAAGTTTGATTACCTCAACTCTTCACTAGAGTTACAAAATAGACTATTCAAGAGCCTTCTACATCAAAAACACATGTCTAGCCCCTTTTCCATGAATAATGGGGGCTGATGTGGCATCCTCTCGAACTATAGGTGTGAAAACAGGAAGGTCAACTTCTGAGTGGCATAACTTTTGCATATGAACTACGATTGACACAATTATTGCACTGTTGGAAAGATTTTTGTGTGTAGAAAAACATGAAAAGGTGAGGCACTTAAGCAACAACATTTTACCCCAAAAAAACTCCATTTGATGATTCAAAATGCTCCCATAAGGTTTCAAACCATGTTTCACTAAACTGAGTCTTGCCGTAAAAACGGTCCGGTGAGTTGATTCCTCCACTTTTTCCACTCCAAATGCATTGGGATGGATGAAAAACAATATAATGATCCAATTCGGATCACGCCTCCCCATTTTGGGAGGATTTTGGTCCCAAAAATCTTTTACTGAATGAAGTGAGGAATGTTTTCCTCCACCTTCTCTTTAGTGTACCATTTAGCTTTGCCTGGAAATTGTCCATTCAACCCAATCTACCAAAGGCCTTATTGCCCTTGTCTTGTAGTTCTAGACTTCTTTTGCAAAACTATATCTTATGTCAACTTTGCCTGAGCGTCTGGTGCCAAATCCTCCACAGAAGGTAGGACCTGTTCTTCTTCCTGATCTAACATGGAAGGATCATAGAGTTTCAAATTCTCTACATTTACAACTAAGTGAATGTGCATATATGGTGGTAAACTAAGTCGATAGGTGTTATCACCCAACTTTTCTAGTATCTCAAAGGGACCATATCTTAGAGCCTTGATTTTCTTACCAGGACCCTATAGCCTCTCCTTATTCAACTGTAGCCATACTCTATCTCCCACCTTGAATGATTTCTCTATTATGTGTTGATCATGTCTGGCCTTATACTTCTCCCACGACTTCCATAGTGTTTCTTATACCTGTATATGGTCTGCTGATCTTCTCTATAATTTTTTCGTCCCTCAAAGCATCTCCTATAAGGTCTTCCTTTACTCCTCCCTGCTGCCCATATGTAATATCCAAAGGTGAAGGTGGAAAATATCCAAAACAAGTTTCAAATGGGGACTTTCCTGTAGAAGTGTCACTACAACAAAATAGGCAATTTATGCCAGATTTAGCACCAGATTTTAGTGTATTTTTCTTTGCATTAGGATGAGCAGCCTGGCGCTAAATCTCGCTCTATTGTACAATTTTTAAAGCGTCCTTTTTGCACGAAATTTTGCATCATTTTTTTACGCCAAATTTTGCATCATATTTTGCACCAAGATTTGCATTTGGTTTTACAATAGGTTTTGCTTCTAGTTTTGTGCCATTTTTTGCATCATTTTTTGCTTCTTGTTTTACATCGAGTTTGTGCTAGTTTTTGCATCGAGTTTGTGCCAGTTTTTGCATCGAGTCTTATGCCATTTTTTGCTTCTAATTTTGTACTTATTTTTACGTCTATTTTTGCACCAATTTTTCTGCCTTTTTTACACCATTTTTTGCATCTAATTTTGCACCATATGTTGAATCTGATTTAGTGCCTAATTTTTCATCCATTTTTGCACCATTTTTTTCATCCACTTTTTCATTTCATTTGTCTCCCTTTTTTGCATCCTATTTTGCACCTAATTTTGCATCATTTGTTGCATCCAATTTAGCATCATTTTTAACAACATTTCTTGCATCCAATTTTGCATCCTTTTGAGCATCTAAATTTTCCCCTATGTTGGACCATGTGTTGCATCCACCTTTGAATCCCATTTTGTGTCTAATGTTACATTAAATTTGAGCCATTTTTTCGTCTACTGTTGCATTTGTTTTTGCACCAAGTTTTGAATCATTTGTTGCACCTCATTTTGCATCCAAATTTGATCCATTTTTATGCCCATTTTCATACCATTTTTTCTACATTTGTGTCCAGTTTTTCACCATTTTTTATGTCCAATTTTGCATCCTTTTTGGTGTATAATTTTGCATCCTTTTTGGCATCCAAATTTGCATTCTTTTTTCTGCCACATTTTGTGTCCACATTTGCATCTCATTTTGCACCTAGATTTTAGTTTGAATTTTCATGTAGTTATGCATCATTTTTGGCATCCTTAATTTCACCCTTTTTTAGTCCCATTTTGATTCTTGTTTTGTGTCTTTTCTTACATCCTTTGTGCACCCAATTTTGCATCTTAATTTTACACCATTCTTTGCATCCTCATTTTGGTGTCCATTTTTGCATCCTTGTTTGTGCCCAATTTGGTATCTTTTTGTATGCCCTATTTTGTTCCCTTCTTTGTGTCTAGTTTTGCACCCTTTTTTAATTCTACTTTAAAGCCCTTTTTGTCTCATTGTTTGCATCTTGTTTTGATGGCTAGTTTAGCATCCAATCTACTCCCAATGTTGCATCGATGGTTACATCCACTTTTGGCTTATTGTTTAGAGTTTTACTTTTACTTCCATTTTACTAATTTTATTACATAGTGAAATATTATAGTTTCTAAAAATCATTTTGCTGTAGGATTTAATGCACAGTTAGATGAACATAAAACCCCCTCAGTTTATCCCAGAAACCTAAGATAGACTGATTAAGAGAAAGGTTGTTTTAAGGCTCACGATTCTTAGTAGATCAAGATGTAGAGTATAGATTAAGAACAGAAGAATGAATTCATGTGAGTCCTTGCATGCAGGTCTTGTTGGAGTTTTTAGTGTAGCTGGGAAGCGCTCCTAGATAGCTCCAAATCTTGGTCCTACACACAAGATAGAGAACAAAGAAAACTTCACAACATAATATCTTGATAATTGAAACTATCATAAACATATAAATATTACTGAATAAATAAATATAAACCAAAATCCCATACATTCATTAGTTAAATAGGATAAGTAAAGAATGAATAGTAGCATATGGAAGGAAGAACAACTAATCTATATTAATAAAGGAGTTGGAGGAAAGTTACAACCATCAGATGCAGTTGCAACAACACCTCCCACAACTCCTAGATCCAAAACCATCCCTCTCAAGATAGACCCCAGCAGCGTGACAATACACGAATTCCCATCATTTCGTCAATGGCCAAGCCTCCAATATATAGGAAAGTGAAGGCTATGAAGATTTCCCAATTTCCTCATTAGTTCAATTTTGGCAAAAGCTTTTGGGTGAATAATGTTTCCTCATATAAAAGTAGCATTTTCCACTTTTTAGATGCTTTTGTGCTTAGGAAAAAGCTTCCACATGCTTTATGGTTCTTTCCCACTTTTGTATGCTTTTATTTTTTAGGAAAAATCTAAAGATGAGGATAAAGAGATCACATTCCACGATATGAGTTTCCAAAAGTGAACAAGAGTGTCAAATTCTAGTTAACTCGAGCTTTTTTCCTCGCATTAGAGGAATTTTCATTTTAAAATGTTAACATTGAATTTCCATGTCATAATGTGTAAACCAATCAAAATCCTTTAAAATTTAAAAGACATGCAGGTGTGACTAGGCAGTGGATTTTTTTTTAATAATATAACTTACCTAATTTAACTGTGAATGGTGCTCAAGTGACCCAAATATAAAATTAATATCTTAATCTATAAAAGTTAGAATATCGAGAATATTTTTAATGAAGGGTAAATCATGGTGTGTTAAATAAATAAATTTTAATATAAAATCCTAAATTTAATCTAAATTTTAAATTTACTTTCTTAATTTAAATTTTGTTAAATCTTGTATTGATAAATTAATTTAAATATAAAATATAAATATATGGTTATTTTGATAAAAGTGCATTTATTTGAGTAACTTAAATTTAGATTTAACTTTAATTTATATTTTAAACTTTCCTTTTAAATTTAAATTTTCTTAAATGTTGTGTTAATAAATTAATTTCAATATAAAATACATGTAGACGTTATTTTTTTATAAAAGTGACGTTTATTTGGGTAATTTAAATTTAAATTTCAATTTCCTTTAAATTTTGACTTTGCTTTTTAAATTTAAATTTACTTTTTTAATTTAAATTTATTAAATCTTGTGCTAATATATTAATTTAAATATAAAATAGATATATAGTTATTTTGATAAATGTGACATTTATTTGGTAATTTTGGTAAAAGAATAATAAAAATGATATATTAAAAAATTGTCTACATGGCATTATTTTATTAGTTTCTTAATTTTTTCTTAGGTAGTTATTCTTTTGGTAACAAAATTTAGATGAAGGGGACAACTTGTTATAGACTAGGATACCATGGTCCTCATGGTACATAACTTGTATTATAGGCTTATATAGTTTAGGAGAAAGGCATATTTGAACCAACAACATAGTATTCTCCTCCAAGATGATGAGGAGGTATTTTCATGTATAACACATTTAAGAATATATCACAATTCAAATTCATAACTTAGTATTTGTAAGCAAATTTAAGGTTAATTGACAACATTCATAAAAAATATAGCAGTATGCTCATATATAACAATTCTCCATCAAAAAATCATTGACAATTTTCAATATACATATATTACTACTAAATCAACATTTATTACGGATATCATTATTTCAAGGTAAATTCACAACATTACATCAAAAAATAGCAATGTCATCATACATAATCATTCTCCATAAAAAAGCATTGACAGGTTTCAACACATATATAAAGTAACAATATAATACTAATAATATCCTCATCATCTTTAATCAAATCAACTAAGATTCAAATTTGTGATTATCATATCAAAATATTTCATGAACACCATTATTCTAAGGTAAATTCACAACATCCATGAAAAGATAGTAATATCATCATACATAATAATTCTCCATCAAAATAATGTTGATAATTTTTCAATATATACATAAAATAACAAGATAAAAATGATAATATCATCATCATATTTAATCAAATCAACTAAAAGTCAATGTAAGATTACCAAATAAAAATGTTTCATAGATATCATTATGCTAAGGTAAATTCACAACATCCATAAAAAAAATAGGAATCTTATCATACACGATAATTCTTCATAAAAAAATTGTAAACAATTTTCAACATATTCATAAGGTAACAAGATAGTACCGATAGTATCATCATCATTATTCAAATAAACTAAAATTCAAATGTATGATTACCATATTAAGACATCCAACTAAATATAAAAAATAATGCATGGCTAGCTAGCACTACGAAGATCATAGTCAATCTCATCCTCATGATCATTTCCATGATCATCATCCTGACCATCCTGATAATATCATCCACATAATCATCACCAATGCCATCTCCATCCTCCTCATCAGCATCTCTGATATATGATGTAATCTAAACATAGTCTATATCATCATCTTCGTGGTCATTACCTATAGTGTTCTGGAAAAAAAATCAATGTTACATGTTAGTACTAATTCTATAGAAAAATGCATATTTTTATTACAATGATAACAATAAAATAAGGTAGGACATAATAACATTTAATAGTACTAAAAATAAAATGAAAATATGGCTTAAGATATATTGGATATCCAACTAATATTGCACTTGTAATTCACATTAAGTAGTAGAAGCTTTTTATAATCCATATGAAGTAGGTACCCTTTTGTTCTTCATATTATATTGTGAATGTTTCTTATGATTTCCATGCAGAATTGGTAAATTCATATTTACTTGAAGCTTTATTTCAAATTACAATTGTAATTTAGATTAGAAATAGAAGAAATTTTAACAAAAAAAGAATTCACATGAAAAAGTAAATTGTTTTTAATGAAAAATAAGTCGCATACAATATGAATGTCACATGAAATATTGAGTTGTTTTTAATGCATGTACTTTTATCTATAATAAGATGGATCCTAATGTTCGTTCGAGAAAAAATGCTCACAAATAATTACTTCATTTTATCCATTATCACACTTAATCCATTATACCTAGGGATGACAATGATTCCATTCAAATTGCTTTGAACTCCCTAAATATAATGTAAAAGAGAAAACTCCACGACCACGACCATGACTGCAACCCCCTCCCTTGCCTCGTCCACCATCAAACACAATGAACTTGGAGTTATGACCACGATAACAACCCCTCCCTTGCCTTGTGTCCACCATTAGAGGCATTGAACTTGGAATTAAGAGTACTCATGTTTTCTTTGCTCTAATTAATCTCCAAGGAATCAAAACTTGATCAATATATCAAGGACTCCATCAAGGAATAGATATATCATAAGAGAAGCTCAATAGGCTTTTCCAAAAGAGTGTGAAATAACACTTATCTCTGTTTTATGAAATAACTCGAGTGAGTGCAATGAATGGTGGGAAACACTTACCAAGGAAAGGAATATTTTTGGTTCATCCTTATTTCTATTATTATTTTTGCTTCTTAGAATGGAGGGAAGTGTTTAAAAAAATTCT